>CAEGAE010096201.1:0-51658 GCA_903067095.1 Girardinus metallicus
TATATACATACATATATATATATATATATATATATTATTTACTCATTTATTTTTATTTATTTTTATTTTTACAGAAACATAAAAAATCGGGGCCCTGTCAATTACTGTTATTGTGTTTTTTAAAATAGTTTTTAGCAGTAAAAGTTAAATGTTACCCCTCCCAGACCAAAAAGCGCCCATCCATATTCGCACTGAACTCCCCCGTATCTGCGTTGAATGGTTCGCTCCTGCTTAGCGCGCTTGACTGTGACGTTTTCAGCAGCTGTCAGTAGAAGACAAGAACTACTCTGGCAGTTACTATGCTGCCTAGGAAAAATAATAGTCAACTTTTTCTTTTCTTTTTTTTTTTTTAAATAGAGATAAGAGAGAGAAAAAGACAAGAATGTCACAGTTTTTCTCCAAGAGAGGTGAGCAGACTGAGATTATCAACCATTTAGCATAGTTAGCTTAGCTTCAGACTACTGTTTAGTTTCTGATGCTGACAATAATCTAGCAAACAAATTAAAAATCAATCCACATAAACAGTCAGGAAACTGAACACCTTTCTTCCAGGCAAAGAAATTATTCCTTCCTACTTTGACTAAAATATTGATTGTGATTATTTCTAAAAAGAAAATCACAAAAAAATATGTTTCTAACAAAGATTAAAATAAAATTTGGCCTCAGCTCATTCAACCCAATTTTGGCCTGAGGAAAAAAAAAAATGTTTATGCACCACTGGCTTCAATCAAAAGCATATTCATGTGTTACAACTGAAAACTGATGATCACAGATTTCCTTTCATTCTGACTGAACTTTTTTTTTTCTTAAATGAAAAAAATTATACTTTTTTCCTTCAGTTATATATAATTTTGTGCAGAGAAAATCTCAAATTACATTATAATTTGTTGTTGAAAAATGACAAGATGAGAAAAATTTTAAGGGGAATTAATTCTTTTTGCAAGGCACTATATATTTAGTTTCAAAATCCATAAAAAATTAGAGGTCTTTAATTTTGTGAAATTAAATACCTGTGAAAATAAATACAACAACTGGTTCTGATTTTCCCACATGAGGGTGTTAAAGAGTTTTATTGAAACAAAAATCACTTTAAGTCCCAGTCCCTTATGGTTCTCAAAAAAAAAAAAAAAAAAAAAAAAAGGTAGAAGAAGAAGCATACTTTGGATTTTAGCTGTGACATTTCATGACTAATCTTCAAAGCCCTCCTTGCTTTCACAGCAGCATGTGTATAATCAAAAACAGAACTATACAACAGGTCATTTTGGCACAATCAGCTCATAACAGTGGCACTGTGCTGGCATGTCTTCACTGACAAGTTTGCTCTCCACTGGCTCAAAACATCTTGCATCCATCAACTCATCTACAATGGATTTGGAGCCGTAACAGAGACGCGCTACAAACCAAACACAGCAACAATGAGGACAAAGGCATTCCTTGCTAAACATCTCTGGTTCTGGGTCAAAGTTAAGTGTCGACTGCTTACGTCTCTGATCCAAGACCCGAATCTTCCGGCACACAATCCAACGCCGTTTTGATAAAAGTTGATGTAGTGTTAACAGAAAAAAAAAAAAATCTAAATGAGCATTTTCTGACTTCCTCTTGACATGTTGTGTAGAGTTATAAATTATACAGAGTGAGAAATGAAACAAGAAGTAAAAAAATACTGTAAGATCCTTCTTTGCCAACATTTGGTGAAAGCGCTTTATGCCATTTCGCTTCAATAGCGCTTTGGTCTGAGCCATGGCCAACCGATTTAGCGCCAATTCAGCCGGACGATGCCTTTGCTTGGATTTTGATGTTCTTGGGCAGTTTTTTCTTCATTTTTTTTTTTTTTTTTTAAACCAAGTAAAGATAAAAGACTGCTCATTGTAACATTCATTTAGCATGCATTCTGAGAGACAGAAAAAGTGTCTTTAGGACAACCCCTCCCACCCCAGTAACAGCAAGATCAGGAGAGAGAAAAGTGCCGATTTGTAATATTCACATAAAAAGATAAATACAAGAACTGAATTCAGCGGCTGAAGTCGACTCGCCCCGCCGCTTCTCGGAGGATGTTAGTGGGTTCGGGCGAGACATTTTCAGGAACCAATCATTGTTGACATTACATTCTGAAAAGGCAAACAAAAAAAAAAAAACTACTCTGCTCCTTCGACGTGAAGGATCGGGACGATGGACAACGATGGCTTCATCTTAACAGTCATCTTAATGGGACTAGAAAGGGGTCAAACAAAAGACAAACCCCCCCCCAAAAAAAATAAAAGGATATCTCTCTTTTTAGATACAGTAAACGTTTAACACAAACGATGATCATATATGTTTAAAAGATACGAGATCTGATCTGAAAAATAACTTCTTTCAAACAACTTTAAGTTGTATGTTGCTACAAAAGCCTGAAAGAGTACCAATTAGGAGCCAACAGGTGGCCTCGTAGGAAACACTGCTGTAAGGCGCACCGCAGAACGACACGACGGGGAAGAGACCGCTTCCAAGAAAATAAATCTACATTCCAAGGGCGACTGAGAACTTCTTCCCCTCTCTGTTAAGACATCTCCAGGATTTTTAGAAAAGCCAAACACAAAAACCAGTGTCCGACTCTGTGCATTTCTTTTTTTTTTTTTTGATTCAAATACTAATTTCCGCATCTCTACAAAGAGAAAGAATACTATTGCCAACACTGACAATTAGAAGGGAAAGGCAGCTTCTGAATAGTGAAATACTGGCAGACAATCATAATCTGAGGACACAAAATAAGAGACAGCATTTTTTAAGCACTGACTTGTTTTTGTTTCTTTTTAAAGGAGTGTAAAATAATTTCACCCCCACCAACAAAGTTAAATGACAAAAAATAAATATGAAACTAAAAAGATTCAGCTTTGTGAGCATACAATTACGTGGAGAAAACTCATGAGCTAGACACTTTTTTTTTTTTTTTTTTTAAATATTCAAAAACAAATTTTGGTGTACAATCTGCAGTTTTCATCTCAGAGTTCAAATTGATCCAGTTTCAAAAGCAGGAAAGATAATTTGGAAAATCTCCCATGATCGTAGGAATATTTCACAATGAACTCTCAAGACTCTGTTGCACATTAAAGGCAGGGAAGGCTGCTGAAGAGCAATATTTATGGATCCACTTTTATCTACGCTCAGACCTGGCCCACGTCCTTAACAAAAAAAAAAAAAAAAAACACACAACAGGGAAAGGTTAAGGAAAAAGAGATAATGTGTCCTGCCTCGCCCCAACACATGGGATTTGTCCTTTCGTTACGTTTCTTTTTAGTGGAAGAGGAATTCAGAGTTTTCCTTTTATCTGCCCGGTTTCCAGGGATAACAGGGAAACGGTCTCTAGTGACTACGTTTAAAGTTGCTGATGATCGTACTCCGCGATAAGTTTCTTTATATGAGCCAGTTTGTTGTGTAGATATTCACAGCGGTTCTTCTCTTGGCTATAATTTGGATTAGTCTGCGAAGACAGAAGCACACAGTCACAGCCTGATCACACTCACATTTTCTTCAAATAACAATCAGCAAAAATGTTTTACCTTTTTGATCTTATGATACTCTTGAAGTATCTGGTTGTGGATTGACTGTTGGGAAAACACAAAAATAAAGAGCATTCTAAATAAATATGAAACACTGAAACAGCATTTCCTCAATCTTTACAAGGTTTCTGCATGTTTCTGTAGGTTATACTGACCTGACCTACTTATATGTGACTGATTCAAATATTCTTCCTAAAAAAAGAAATTTATAAAAGAGAAAAAAAAAAAAAACTACAATGGCAGAGGGCAAAAGCACTGATGGAGAATGAATTACAAGATTATCCCTATTTATCGTTTTATACCACCGTTTAAAGTCTGACTGGTTTCTGAAGACAGTCAGGAATCCCCTGGCTGCCCCATTTAAGTCAATTTTAAGACTTGTAGAATAGAAAACAAAGACAGAAAAATATTTTTAAATGTAAAAGGGGTGATACTAAAGACTTACGCCTTTAGTATCACCCAGAGTTTGAAATGTCTGAGTACGTTGGGCTAGCACTAAACATATGGATTCAGCAGCTGTGAAAAGTAAGAAATTTGGCATGAAAAAAATTCTAATTATAATGCTGAATTTGCAAGTAATTGTTGTTGGATGGCGTAATGTGTAAATGCAATAGCAGATACACAATGTGCACCTTGATTACAATCATGTAGGTTTCAACTTCCAGCCTTGGGTGGTGACACATTCCTTCCCCATTCTCTCTCTCATTGTCTAGTGCAACAAGGGAATACTTTCACTGAACTTAAGGAAATATGTTATATTAATCTACACACAGTTCTCTAGTAAATTGTTCAGAAAATATTTTATTTTGTTTCATTTTTGCAATCCTTTATAATAAGGCTATGAAAACACCTCAAAATACATTTTTCGAGCCTTTAAAGCATTTTTCACTGACAGTTTTGAGCGATGCAGCTACAAATGATCTGCATCTTTTTTAATTTGTGGCTTACTGCACTTTCATGAGCAATTTCTTTAGATGCACCAGACTCGTACATAAAGTCATGCATATTAAAATTTTGGCTGCATTGATATACATCAAGTTGAAAATAAACTGCTCTATCGCAGGTCTTATGGTACATTAATTTTAGTGCATGTAATAATTGGGGAGAAACATGTGACCTGCTGATCACCAGTCAGAGGTGGTTAAAGGAAAACTGGCTGATTCCATTTGCTGGTTTATTGTTTGCTTTATTTTGGGTTTGTAGTTTTTTGTCACAGTACAATAAGATCTGATGGAAAAAAAAAAAAAATCTTGACAGTTAAATTCATCAAGTGAAAAAACTTGGGTGAAAACAGCAGTGAATAAATGGCCCATACAAGTGAAGAATGCATTATGCAAAACATTTCTGAAACTTGCAGAAACCCTGTCTTTACTGTTTTATTAGCCTTATTGTCAGACTTCCTTCTGAGCATTACTTTGTGTTCGTTTCGCATGTACCTTGTACTTGTCTGTGCCTTGTTGAAGCTGTTTCAGCTCGTTGTCGAGCACAGTGAACTGCCGGGTGATGCCCTCTATTCGAGCATGCAGACCCCGGTACTCGCTGTACTCTGCGTTGAAATCGTTTTTATACCTTTGGCGCTGCTCCAGGGAGGTGATCACTGTGTACTTTCTGGGATTAAAAATACAACAAAAATGTGAGCAACAAATCCCCGTCAGACATCACATACAACGGTTTGTTTCCAGAGAGCAGAAGACACGCAGAATTTATCTCACGCGAATGCCAGAAAGGCAGCCAACTTTTGTTTGTGTTGAAACCGTGATCGCTGCAGAAAGCACCTTGCAGTCACTTTACGCACATGAATTTTACAACAGCTCAACCAAATGATTCTTCTTCACATAAGTGTTTTTTTTTTTAACTCTGCTGCAATACAAAATCTCCCTTATAAATTGTAAAACTACAAAAACCCCAAATATCTGAATCATGTCTGACTGCTGATTTATGCTCGACTTCTGTCTAAATTGCAGCATGGGGGGAGATCTGTGTTGACCACAGCTGCCAAAATGACAGAAGATAATCACATGTTTTCAGCACTCTGGCTAACACCTGCCTTCCTTCCTCCTTTCTCTCCTCTGCCTCACTGTTTCACTAACAAAGCTGCTCTTCAGATTGTAAGGGGGGGAGAAAAAGATTTGTTCTTGCTAGAGCTGTCCCCATCTGGGCCCCAAGTGTTGAATTAGGGCCCAGCCCATGCATTTTAAATCTAGAAGTATAGTCTTTCATTAAACCCATCATATTGGCTGTATGAATTTATGAGTGTAGTACCCAAGATAAACTTTTAAAACATTGTCTTTTATTGTGCAAGGCGTTATGTATCCCTAGTTCTTCCCCTCCGTTCAACCTTTGCAATGACTTCACGGCAAACCAGAGTCAATTGGCTGCAGCAGAAACACTAGTAATTAAAGATAATGACATTTGAAGCAAAGTGCCAAGTTTATAAAGCCCGGGAATAACAGTTTTTGTTTAGTTTGCAAAAAAATCCACACAGTTGCGTCTAAACAAAACGTAACACACACTAGTCTGCATCTAGAGTTCATGTTTAAAAAGACTGCAGGTGTAAGTGTGGAGTTACTGGTGGATTCAGTAATGGCAAATTCCTACTTTTAAATGACTTTCATTGAGATTGTGGACAAAGATTCCTGACTGGGAAAATCCAGATTTCATATTTAGAACCCATTTAGTAACTTACTTAATACTCACAATAAATAATCTGCCACTTCAGGTGATGATGAAGGAATACTGGTAGTTTTGCACATCCCATTCAGATCTGAAAAAAGGTCACAAAAATATTTACTTTTTAAAAATGTGGCAGACCAAGGTACAAACTATAAAAACCTAATTTAAAGGTCAGCTTATTGGTCCGTCACTCAGATATATTTTGTGTGCACAAGTGCATCACAAATTAGAAGATGGCTCAAAGGCGAGTTTATTTCAGCAATTCAGTTCAAATGGGGACACACTCACACACTCACACGGGTGAGTGTGTGGAATATTTTAAGAGCTTCTACAGTTTAGATCAGGACAGTCTGTCAGCCAATCAAACACAGTGACACCATGATCATTACGGCACGTAGTGGGAAATCGACAACTCCATGAAACTCATCAGTTATATGAAGCTGGAAGTGTTTGGAAATTTCCTGGATGTTGCTCCAACTGTACTTGATTTCAACACAGTGAAGCAACAGATGACAGGGTCAACCCAAATCATCGCAGACTGAACACTTAACACGGACACGCAGGCAACTTTGATTCTCTGCCTCTCAACTCTTCCTTCAGACTCCGGATCCTTGATTTTCAAAGTCTATGGGGAGTACTATGAACCACTGAGCCTGGAACCAGATAGGATGCTTCTGATGTCTCTGGTACAGGAGAAGCTTGACACCAGGAATCTGACTGCTGTAATCCATGTGTGTCTCTTTGGTGGCTTGTGAAACACATACTTCAGTCGCCGGCCACGGTTCGTCTGCCTCCCACAACTGGTTTGTCTTGCAATCTTATGAAAGCAGAGGTAATTCCTGTTGTCTGTGCACTTTTCTCTACAATGTCTTCCTTCCACTCCATTTTCTGTTAATATCTGAGCAGCTTGCTTCTTTAGGCCCCTTTTTGAGGCTTACCCTCGCAAACAAAAGCTGTCAGCAGTTGTGATTAAATTGACCATAAAATTGTGAAAATTGGAGTTATAAATATAAATTTGCTTAAAAACTAATTTTGAAAAAAAAAAAAAAAAAAAAGCTATGTTTTGTGGTTTTATAGCCATATCAAAACTTATTCACATCATCTTAAATTTCTTATTAAATGCATTTGCAAAACATCAAAAAAATTTTTGCGCACATCTTTAATGGGAACACAGCTAGCGACTGTCAGTAGGTCTGCTTCTCAGCCGTGTAGGCTGCAACATTTCTGTTTTTTTCTATCAGCTTTTTGATTTTTTTTGGTTATAATCATCAAAATAGACATAAATCAACACTTGAACTTCTAACTTATTGAGATGAGCCTGTATATAAAATCAAAAGAGAATATTTCCATAAAGAACAGATCAGAGAATGTTTTGGACATGAAGTTGAACAGCAGGGGTCTCACTTTAGACACCGAGAAGCTTTCAGGTCACATGATTCATCACCTACTCAGTGAGATGACTAACATGCTTATATACACAAAGTAGTATTTTATTGAAAAATACACAATGTGTGAGGGTGCTGGTCTTACCTGTGCTTTTAAATGCAATACTGTTCTTGATGTTTTTCAGGCTCATCTCACATGCTGTTTTGGGCTCAGACGCAGGCTCCTGGCAGATCTTTTTCTCCTTCGCCCTCCCTTTCCCCTTGTCCTTGCTTTTCTCCTTGTCTTTATGCTTTTTTGACTTCTTTCTGGATTTGTTGTTAACTGCTGAAGGGTCATTGTCCCGCGGGCCCTCCAGCACAGTGTGCCCAGAGGACGATGTGCCTATGCTGGACGCAGAGGCCACAGTCGACACGGACAAGAGCGATGGCGGCTGACTGAGCCTCTCGGACGGCGTCGTTTCCTGAGAGTCGCCGTCCCGCCCGTTGTTACTGGAGTCATTGCTGACGTCCGATAAAGCCTCGAACGGACGGGGGATGTCCAGCACCGGGAGCGGCTGCGAGCCGGACGTCATGCCGCTTTCGGATGTCGGCACTGCCGCTCCGGACAGCGCGCCACCAGAGTCTCCTCGTCCGCATGAAGAGCCGAGCTTGCCGTTCATTTGGACTGTTGCAGCCTTGCTGGCAAGGTGTGATATTCTGGGTTTTTTGTTGGCAAGAGGGTCAATGAAGTCAATAGTCGGCCGTTTCTGGTGAAAAATAAGACAGGTGTTAAAGAAAGGTGCAAATATATGCAAGAACATATTACATAAAGCCTTTTTTCACCAAAATGTTTGTGTCCAAAACACTTAAAATGAGTACTTGACCTGAACTTCTCTTATTATCCTGAAGACATTCACCCAAAATCTTCTTCAATTCAGAAACTTATATTGGAAGTATCGGGCTCTTTAGTTTTAATCAGGAGCAATCACCCTTACGGGGCAATAGAGACAGGGGCAGTGCCAAAGGGGGTGTGGAGGTTACTGCCCCTGACTGACACTAAATTGCCCCCTCCAGATGATTGACATGTAAAAGCACCAGGGCATTTCTGTGCAGTAGTAGTGCTATGCAGCTTAAATAGAGAAGATAAATGTGAGGGAAGAGGAGAAACAAGTGGAACATACATGTATTCATATATCCAATATATGAAGAGACTCTTAAATGCTTTCCCTAATCTTTATATATGCATGTATAAAGTAGGATGACTTATTTTTACCAATGATGCTAATGAGGCTGTTGTTGTCACCAATGAAGGATGTTTTACGAACACAATTTTCTGGTACGTTTTACAGCTAGTAAAGATCTCAGACAGAGACTAATCACTCCAAGGACAAAACACCCAAACACAAGCTCAGTGGTTTGGTAAATGCAGTCCAGCGCAGTGAGGAATGTTCAGACGTCTACACTGGAGAAGCAAAACAGCAGCAACACAGATGAGCTAACTCAGGTCAAGATTCAGAGGTTTATCTATATCTCAAGGACAAAGAACACTCCTTCAAAGATGATAATGTAAACATTTTGGACAGGGAAGACCGATGGTTTGAGAGGAGTGAAAGAAGCCATCTATGTGAAACATGAAAAATCAACCTTGAATAGAGGAAGCTGTCTAAAATTCAAACCTCCTTAACATCTACGGTGTAGCGTTGACTTGTTTCTGCAGGCGGTTTCACAGAAACTCGTACCTAGAGACATTTGACTAAAACTGCAGACATTGTTGACATTGTTGGGGATTTGTTAGGATCGTCAGTGTCAACGAGACTTAAAATGGAAATATAATAGAGGGTAGGGCCAGGGTTTCACTTGACCTCATTAGTGACATCAATAAGGGTGATATAGCCCTTTCAGTGCGACTGCTACTGATTACACATTGTAAACCTGACGCTTCCAATCCAAGATTCAGAACTGAAGAAGCCTTTTGGATGAAAGGTGAAATGTCTTCAAGAAAAAAAGAGAAGTCCAGTTACCTTCAGTTTTAACTTTCACGATTATCATGACCAGATGGCTGAGAATCTAAACTAACGTCCTTAAAATGGGTTATTTTAGCATAACGTTGGAAAGACAGCTCAAGAACCAAGTAATGATTGGTGCTGCATCTGCAAGACTCATTTACCCCTTCAAAAAAATAATAATTTTACACAACTTGTCCAACATTTTAATATGCGAACAAAACCATCAATGGCTGGACCCTCCAAGCACAAACATCTCTAAAAATGTCACATTTTTGTGATATAATTAAAAAAAATTAACATGACAGAATAACCTGACTGGACTGACTTTGACGAATCCCAGTTTGATTCAATGTCAGCAGTAGATCTTGTGTTAACCTTAACTATCAATTATTGTGAAGTAGATTTATAGGAAATAAACTTTAGTTTCAAATACAGTCACAACTGTTTCCAAAGAGCCTACTAAGAATCAAAGGGATCACACTGTAAAAATGTATCAGTCAGGAGAAGGGTACAAAACATTCACAAAGCTAACATTTCCCAAAACCTTGAGGCAAATTCATGAACCCAAACTTTACATTTTTCAAAAGGCACTTTCAGGGAAAACTAAATCTGACATTATAACATCGGTGAAAGATAGTGGTGGAAGCATTATCATCTAGGATTACTGGTCTTTGTCTGCAACAAGGTAAATCTGACAAGACCTGTTGGGTCACTTGAAAATGTCCCCACAATGACTGAATTTAAAAAAATCAACAAAGTAGTTTACATGAGTGAACATTTATGCAACCAGGTTTTTTTTTCTTAACAGATGTAAAGTGGAAACAGATTCTTTCACAGTAACATATTCTTTTGTTTTTCCTGTTGACTTGTTCAGGATGTTTGGCACTTAAAGAGTGCAAATATGAGGCCAACGGGAAGTAACACTTTTGAAATCTACTGTATTTGTCCAGTGAGTGTGAAAAACTGCATTGTGGAACTTCCTGATTTAACCCACATCAACCTGAGCATTACATTAAGCTCTCTGTGGCTCCTTGTTAGAAATAATCTACAAACTAAGCCTTCAGTACTGCTGTCTTTTACGCATGTATACATGTGTGCGTGTACGTGTCCGTGTTGTGTTTGCAAAGGGAGGGACCGGAAAGAATGGGGCATACAGTAAGTGTCTGGGGTGAAAACAACCAGGAGGGAAGGAGCTATTAATAAATCAGAGCAGGTTCTCGTTTGTCTGCCGAATGGAAACGTAAATAATCCTGCTGGCCATGTGTTTGTAAGCAATGCAAGTCAAATGGAAGCAGTGAGACATGCATTACAAATTAAGCTGTAAAACATAAATACACTCAAGAGGAAAAAAAAAAAAAAAAGTTAACGCAAAAATTCAAACCAGAATAAATTTATAAAAAGGGAAATAAATGGTCTCCTATGTCTTAAAGTGATGAAAAGCTGAACTGACATAGATTTAACCTTCACAGTTGCACAACGCTGCAGTAAAAGTGTCTCAGTCAACAAGCTTAGAAGGTGTAAAGGTGACCACCAGGTGAACGAGGGAAGGCGGGACTCACCTGAGACGGAGAACTGGACCCCAGCTCTTTGGGAGGACTCTCTGGTATGGGTGCAGAGCTGGTTTGGGCCTGTTTTCTGTGTGAATTAAAGCAAAAAAAGGTGGAGATCAAATTAAGCAGCTTGGAAAAATATCATAGTCAAAGCTAAACTCTAACAGCATTAACCAATGAAACAGCAGCAGTGTCTTCTAAACGCTCTTCATTTAGAGCCACCGCCCGAATTTGTTGTCTAAAACATTACTCACAAAAGAATGTGAGAAGCACTTAAGGCACAGGAAATTTTTGGACATTCAAAGTTTTCTACTAAAACCAGTAACTGCCATCATGTTCTAAATTCAACACATTTAAATCCTTTAAATTTAAAAATGCATCACTCAAACGACACAACAACTATTGAGCTTTCATCTCCGTGATGACAAGTAAATTACATGGAAGCGGACTTCGGAGACAAGTTACAGTTACCGTGTGAAGCTGAGTGGGTAGCTATGACAACTGTGAAGAAGGAGGTACTTGACAGAACAGCATTTTCATCACAAACAGATTATGTTAATTTTCAGTAATTAAACCCACACATTTCCGTTAGTTTAACCCCATTTAGTGTGTTTTTGTAAGAAGCATTTAATGGATAATTCTCTCTCCCTCTCTTTTTTTTTTTTTTTTTTAAATCTCAGACACAGTTGAGTGTTTATTTTATAGCTTAACAACTACAGCAGATTGATGGAAGATAGTGAGACGGCGACCCGACACTCTGCAGTGACAGAAAGTGAGAGCTAGAGAATATGGTGGTGCAGCTCACTTTGAGAAAGGAAGCCATTTGGCCAGTGGGATTATGAAAACAATCGCTACGTAGTTGTTTGGAGGAGTTGAGGCACTGGTTGTGTTTGTTTCTGGACTGCTTTTATTCCCGGCCACCCCCACACAGAGCTTGCATGACTGCGACGTTCACACCTGCTTTGGAGGATATGCACTTTTGGCTTCATTTAGCCAAGCAGAAACATTACGGCTCCAGGTACGAAGCGAGCCTCATGTTGTAGTAGAGCAAGCTGTTAGACAGTAGCAGCCAAACAAGGAGCCGTGTTGATATACAACTATCCAAGATAAACTGAGATTAAATAACGTCTCAGGATTTACAAAAAAAAAACAAAACAAAAAAACAAAAAAAAAGCAAAAATCAAAGCATTGATTTTTATGCATGTTTAGCATGCACAATAATGGTAAGAAGTAAACATTAAAGCTTGCTCTGGATTAAGAGTGCACAAATAGAGATGACATTATGTTTGCAAAATTAAAAGGTGCTTAGAGCTGCACAATGTTGCCACAACTGATGACAAACTCATTTGTTGGGCACGGTTTGGCACATGGACAGTCCTGCAGGCAGGGACTACAAGTGAGGCGAGAGGCAGACCAATTTGGCTGGAGCTTGGACGGACGCCACCTCACACACAGGTCAGCATGTGCTGGAACACTGTTGCATCATGTCATGTTGCTCTGCTGCTGCTCCTGCGTGACTTGCTGCATGAGCTCCAAACTCTAGAGGAACTAAGGCAGGGGAGGCAGAATTAGGTGGGAGGCTCTGGTTGTTAGTCAGCTGGTGAACTCACAAACTGAGCTCAAAGTGCAAAAAAAAAAAAGACACACAAACAGAAAGAGAATGTGCACATTTGCACTCTCTTACAAAACAAAATAGGTCTGTGAACTCTTTGGATGCACTGGGAATTAAAGAAAAAGAAATAGGATAGTCCAGGGGCAGCCGCTACCTTTGTAGAACTTTCAATTGCTGACTGCTTCAAAAATACATCTGCGTTATCATTTACTACATTTCAGCAAGTTTTATGAACAAAACTTAAAACAAACCCAAGAAAAATAAAGAAGGCAGAACAGCTCAATTCTTTCACAGATTATCTGTATTATTATTATTACTAATAATGATAATAATTTGAACAAATATGTAAAAAAAAAACATTTTTTATCTCAAGGAGCTGAGAGTTGAGAGTTGTTTTTTAATGACCTTACTTTGTGTAAAACCCAATAGGCAGATAGAAAAATCTGCAGAAATTTACATAAAATTAACTTTAGAGTGTTGTTTTCCAACAGGCAACCTGAAAGCTTTTTGTTCACAGTATAAACAAGGATCTGGTTTAAACGGATGAGTTCCCCACCTGCAGCCTTGCCCCATTGCTGTGTTTCTGGTAATTTTGTATCATATATTCTTTGGTCAGTCAACCCTTTAAAATGTTACTCAACTTTGTATCTATCCTTCCGTAGCAAAGCTTGCATAAGGCCTTATCGATATCCTTTGGCCTTTTCCTGTTTCTTTTCCTCATAGGCAAAACATGTCAAAAACAACTTTTCTGCTTTTGTCTTTTTGACTAAACAAGGTCAAAAAGGCCCTTTTTGACCCGATTTACTTGCAGGATTTCCTGCAAGATGTACTTGCAGGATTTTTTTTTTTAAACTTCCAGTAGTTCACAGTTTTGATTGTCAGGTGTCATTGTTCAGGAAAGGACAAGCTGACCATCTGCGAGTCTGCATAAAATTGTGTGCCAAGTGATAAAAATGAAAAGCCTTTAGTGTAAATTGAGATTTGTTCCGTTTAAAACAACAACAAAAATTGTATTGAATTCTTTTTGAACATCTTTAAAAGGAGTCCCAGTAAGTGTGGAGGGCAGTACATGACATTCAGCAAAAATATACTAAAATAAGTAGATGTGAGCTTGCACAGAAATGCAGAAGACCTTTTAGTATTTTAAAATAGTTACTAAAACCTTAAATAATATGATAAAGTTGGACCCAGACCACATAAAGATTCTCTAAAATATTCAAAACCTGTTTCATACCCAGTAACTGAACTGCTTTTTCACTATTATAAGAGATATTCTCACTGTACTGTGTGCACACATTACTATTTAATAGTAATGTTATTATAATGCAGTAAACATGTCTTATATAGAGTATAAGCATAACAGGATTATTCTATCAATATTCTTTACACAAAGCTCGAGCTCAGTCAGAGCATATGCAGGCAATTGCTTGCACAGAGTTTTTAAGGTATCAGAGTAAAAAAACAAGTGCAGAACACAGTCTTCTGATTTTTAGCTGTAAGAAGTATTGAGAACTGTACATCCTTTTCTTTGTACTTCAGAATTATGTGCCGTTTGTATAGGTCTACAACATCCAATCCTAAAAAGAAATACAAGGTGACATACCTGAACAAAATTCTCTTGAGAAGCTGCTGGTCTCCCTCCGTGTATCCTGGCCAGTCCTTCTGGACTTCCTTATACATAAAATCCTTCAATGTGAAGGTATTTTCTTTCCCATTCAGATTGGCAACCTAAGAACAGAAACATAGCAATATGTAAATACAGTCTTCTTCACCAACTAATCTGGGGGAATGACACTGAAGATGAAAGTGAGTGGAGAAAATGAAAACCTTAATCTCGCAGATGTTTCCATGACTCACCTGTTGCAGGTGGCTGTCCAGGGATTCTTTGTCTAGCTGTGAGAGGCCGTCCTTCTGCAACCTCAAAATCAGTTCGGGTTTTTTGTAAGGTTTCAGAGCCAGCAGGTGTACGAGGCGCTCACGGAGAGGCCGGTGCTGAGTCGTGGCTTTCTTCTGCGTGCTGCTGGAGATGAGGACGGGCCGAGACGTCCTCCGTGATGGGGCCACGTCTGAAAGCGCAGGTGCCGGTTTCCGGATCTGGACTTTCTTACCTTTGAATGTCAGCCACACACGAAAATAATTTTTCTATATACAAACGCAACTAGAAAACATATTTGTTTAAGTTTTAAAATTTTGTACAGAGACATTTAAGGTTTTCAATTTTTGGGAACTTTCCCGGTGCAGCAGAAATGCACCGAGAAGGTAGCCAGTGAGTGGAACAACCTCAAAAATAATTTGCTATTTGACCCAAACAGCCTGTCAAATCCAGGGTGAACCAGTTCAGAAGAAGAGCAAAACTACATCATCACTGGATGTTTGCAGATTCTTCCTGTCTGACTCTGTAATTTAACTCCTGCCATGTTTACGGTGTCTAAGTGGATGGTCTGATTGCTCTTCTCAGAAACTAAAGGCAAACTTATAAGCTAGCAGTCTTGGGAAGCTCAAGGCTAAAAGCACATTATGCACTGAGCAACAGTATGTTCGAGTCAATATCCAGCCTTCCTCACCTACATATCTCCCCCCTGGCTTGATGACAATAGCGCTCCTACTGCGAGTCGTCTCCTCAGCCTGGGCCATGCTTTCTCTGGCCTTCTGGTAGGAGTCGTCGGTGGCTCGCACTGTGATCTTGTCCTGGATACTGCCCAGACAATCCAGCTGAATAGCCCCTTCACTACCAACACAAAGAGCAGACGCTAAGAAAAACACAGGCAGGGAGAGGAGAGAAGTTGAAACACAACAAGTATGAGAGGAAAAAAACAACAACAACATATTGATTTGATAGCCAATTGAAATAATGCCAAACCATTCTCACATACACTTTTGCATTACATGCAAAAGCCATTTTTATTTTTCAACTTTTCATTCCTACCTAGAGATTGAATAAACCTTCTGTGGGAACGACGATTATTTTTCCAATTTCCTCCAACCAGCCACGGTTTCCCACCGTGCAGCTCATTGCCACATAAAATCTGATTCTTTCCTGACTTTCCGACTGTTTTTTTGATTCTCCTCCACTTTGGCGAAAAATGAGATGGTGTCGGCACAGTCTGTAAAAGCTGAGCTCGGTCATTTGGGTTTCAGGCTGCAATTCAATAGGGAGAGACTTAAATGAACTCCGCCTGACCCACATGTTAAAAATACTTTCAGAATAATTGGGGTCAGAAATCTGAAAATGACAGGATTCTCATTGTTCCCCTTTCTGTTTCTGTGCCAGTCTTTTTACGCTCTAAAATCCAAGTGTATTTATTCGATTAATCATGTGTTTCATTTTTGGGCTCAGTAGTTCTCGTGTAGCTTCTCTGCTACCAAAAAAGTGTGCAAGTGGGTACACATTTAACCCCTGAAGGTATAAATGAATTTCTTACTGTAGTTCATGAGTGCATCTAACAGAGGTTTGTTCATTCAGCTCAGAACTTGTGTGAAGTCAGTTCTTACTGAAAGAGTGGTGGGGGGGGAGGATGTGATTCTGCTTTAGCTTTCACCTGGTGATGTACTGCTGGATGCAGTCGAAGCTGCCCTGGGGGTTATCTCTGCCCACATTCGACAAGTCAAAAGTAAACGTTTGCAGCTCGCTGGAAGTTTCTGACCGTGGAATTGAAATCTTCTGTGAAAGACAGAACAGAAAAAAAAAAACATGGACGCATTAAAAAACAAAACGTGTTTTTTTGATTTAGAGTCCAATTATAGAAATATATATTTATTTTTCAATTGAATAATGAAGTTATGCAAGATGTACTTATGACTTTATAATCTTTGTAAAAATAAATGTTTTGCAATAGCAGAAAAAAAAAAAGATCCATCTAATGCCGCATTATATCATACAGACAGGGTCGGATCAGTGGTATCAAGGTCTTAAGTATTCTTTTGCAGCAGGCACCCTGACCCCTCCCATACCTGTTGCTGCACATTGGCTTTAAGCCTGACACAAGAATCAAACTTTTCTGTTGATCAGAAGATAAATTTGACCATATGGAATTATTTCCATTCACAAAAAAAAAAAAAAAAAAAAAAAAAAAAAAGCATAGATTGCCAAACATCGATGCGTATCCCTCATTACTTTTTTTACCTTACCTATGGTAAGCTACCATGGGTACCATAGGCAAGCTACCTGTGGTCAGTCTGTCTCCTCACACCCAGTATAGAACGTTCTTATGGAGAAACTCTACATTGGGCTGCAGTTGTGCAGTTGCCACTAAATACAGCTTGTAATAATTAGTACTGTAATAATTAGTAACTAGTGTGCTTTTCAGTGGTTGTTGTTGCTACATTAAAGCACTCAGTTAGTTTGTTTTTTTCCGTTTCTGCAGGTGGAGAAGCAGACTTCTAGGGTGTTATCTTGGAATCTCTATTCTGCTCACCTCTATTCCCATCTCTTTGCTTTCAGCGTTTAGCCCCACCTGTATCCTTTTTTTATTTTACCCCTTTTATATCAGTCTCCATGTAAAATGCCTTTAAATATATATATTTATGCTGCACTGTCCAACACTGTATATAAAATATTTATCCAATATGTACTGCAGCAGCAAGAATAACAGTTGTTTTTTGGCTTAATAAAATATTTAGGTCATATTACACGTCTCTGTATACTTAAGGTTATGACACAATCACATTCTCGCATGCGTCTGTAGCTATAAATTTAACAAACATTCATGCAATAGACATAAAACTCCAGTAATTTATGTATACTTTGGGTTCTAATCTCGCAATTACAATTCTCCAGCATTGATCAATTACCTTTGGAAAAAAAATGCTATAGCTATTTCAGCTAGTTGCCAAATTCCACATCCGTCTTGAAAGAAAAAAAAAAAAAAAAAAAAGCAAAACCAAAAACAAGCTGATTGGTGGTTTCTAAGAGGAAGAAATAGTTTGAAATGCAGCAGCAGAAATTTGGACACTGCATGCTGGTAAGCCTTTTCAAAGCCATGTAGAAGAGGAAGCAGAGGAAGAAAGGGTGACCTTAAAGCCTCCCATTTTACCTTCCATTCATGGCTAGGCTTGTGTGCGAGGTTGGCTGGCTAGCTGAATTCATGGGCTGTCACTGCATCACACTGATCCAGTTCAACAGCACACAGAAGCAGCAGCCAATTAGATCCTTTCGGACTCCTAACACGGGTCCGCATGACCAGTCAGCAGTTCACTGGTAATAGCCTAACCTGTATAAGAAGCTCAAGATGTGACTCAGTGGATTTTATCTGCGCTAGAAGTGACATGTGGTCAAGATGCGGGCCGCTCTGCTCTGCTCAAAGAAGATCTCAGAGATGTGAGAGCAGAGGATGAGTTGCAAAGAGCCCTGCATGTACCGCAGCTCACCTAGACAGAGCTTGGCAGCTCACAGAAAGTTTTATGGTCTGCAGTATCACATTTAGAAGCAGTCGGGGATTGAGAGAAAAAGTTTTGGAAAGGAGAGGATAGTTTACTCCAAACGTGTCAGATACCTCTGGGGAAAAAAAGTAAAATGTAAACCCAATAAAAGAAAAGCTTTTTAATCGAAGTACCTTAAGCAACAACACTTCTCAGATTGGATGCTGCTACTAAGGAGACTTTTGGAATCGGATTGTAAAATGATGTCAGAGGAATAGTTGACATGTCTGCAGTTCACTCAGGCTATGAGAGTGTGAAATGTTCAGTAGGTAACAGGAAGGCTGAATGAAATACAGCAAAGCTGCTGCTTTATCCTGTGTGCTTCTGGCTCTCTCTGTTATGGGAAATAATCTATGTAGAAAAAAAAATGACAATGCCCTGTAGATGATCTACTTCTTATTTAAAAGGGTAAACAAAATCATATTCTCACGCTGTCTGAGCTGTTCTCTGAAAATCTTTAATCTGTGCTTATTTACAGTGAAACTATCTTCTAAAATTAAGTAATCTTTTGCTTTCAATCTCAGTTAAGGTATTAGGCCAATGCATGCAAGTAAGAAGGGGAGACAATGATGTGCAACTCATTACACTAATGCTCTCTTTTAAAGTTATTGCTTTTTGTCATGTTGACACAAGAGAGACCAATCTTTGGCCTTGCACGCACACACACACACCCAAAAACAGCTCTCATAGCAGTGGTTGATCTCTTCATTGCTCCCATCTTTGTTTCTTATTGCCTGAAGAACATGCCCAATCTATTTTTGGGAGAGGATGTAGCTGGCACACGCAGTGCATGCTTGGCCTCAATTTGGATATTCCTATTGTTTATCGATGCGGATGCCATCGTTATGATTGTAATTACACTTCTTGTTGTGAGAAACACTATCCAGATGCATGGAGTGCATAATAAAAAGGAGAATAGTGCTGGGGGGAAATGTTCTGCTGAGAGGCTTCAGGCCCCGACAAACACGTACCACCCACCTAAACACTGGTGCAGTCTCACTCACACACTCACACAACCTTCATGAACATTTTTACAGTATCAGGATAACGCACTCCTGTGAAATTTGAGCTCCAGCTGGAAGAGTGGTGGTGATACTATGTCTTGGAACCTGCTAAGGTTTGAGACTTGACAGCTGCAGTCTGTGAAAGATTTTCTCTCTCTCATGCAGCTTTCATCGGTTTGTGCTTTTTGTCATAATTAAATTATTTGGAGCACTGATATCGGTTTTAGAGCAAGAAAAGCAGAGAAATTACAAAGAGCAAGTATTAATTGGTGATGTAATTTATTCAGGTAAAAAGTGATCAAAAACTTGCCTGTCCCTATGTGGAAAATAATTTCATTCGAACAATAAAACTACCTGTCACAAATGAATTTAAGTTTCTGTAAGTAGAAGCAATGAGTGGAGGGATTTCATTCCACTCTTTATGGGATTGCTTTAATTCAGCAATACTGGGGGATTTTAAAATGGCCTGTTTAAGGTCATTCTGCAGCACGCTGATTGAAGTCAAAGCTTTAACAGGGCCAATCAAAGACAGGTGAGTCTTACTAGTGGGTTCTGGATTACTGACCATATAAAAGTTTAGAACCAGATTGCTGGACATTCTCCCTGAGATTCTTCCTGATAAAAGACAACAACTCAACTTTCTATTGATTACATCACATCAACACTCTACCACTGCTGTTTTTGATCATCAGTATGATACTCTGTGCAAGTTTCTTTTGTTGAATCATCGCCACAAACTTTAAATTTGGCAGATGAGACCTGTAGGCAGACCTCTGAGGCATTCATTTGTCCTTTAATTGTCCATTCTTTTCTGGGAAAGTTCAGCACTGTCCAGCCTAATCTCCATTTGCAGATGAAGACCATCGCTCTGCGAAAGTGAGTCCAAATATCTTAAGAATTGCTTTTTAAACCTGTCAATAACTGTGATTCTTATTTGTTCTGCATTTCTTTAGTTTAGGACATGATGTGTTGCTTTTTGAGGTCTGTTTAGTCTATTTTGTGCTGCAAGACTGGTTCTATTTAGGAGAAATCTTGATTAGTTAGTCATCAGGCTCGAAAGCTTGGAAAGTGAACACGTCGTTCCAAAACTTAGGTGAATGTGACTTATTAAAGCATGATGGGCAATTCATTTTTTTTTATATAGACCTAGGTGTTTTCGATCTTTGGACATACGTTTTTTTTTTTTAATTTAATAACCTGATTTTAATTACGGTAGGAAAAAAAAAAAGAGCCTGGAAAAATCAAACATTTGCAAGCAAAAAGAACATCAACATTGAGAGAGGGAGGATAAAAAAGGTAAAAGTGCAATCTGCTTTATGTTTAACACCTATTTGAAAAGACAGATGAAGAGCGAGGCTGAGCTGACTGTGTTAGTCCAGATACAATTAGGAGGCAGAGGAACTGACTGAAAACCAGGGCACAGGGGTGTGACTAAGCTGGCTCACTGACTCACACTGTAGAGGATGACACCGCGAGAAGAGGCTCCTCCGCACCAAATGGCTCAGGTTTCACTTGAACAAACATTATAGCTGAACCCACTCTGAGCATGCATACAAAATAAGAGTGAAGTGACTGGAAAAGAGATGGATTCTTGCTGAAAACCCAAGCTGAAGAGCCCCTTTTAACCCAAATGCAAGACAGCGTTCCTCTCATGTAGGTGAGCTGTGTAACTGGGCCACCAAAGTCTGTTCGTATATGCGTGTGGGTACCGATGAAATATGATTCAACTGCATAGTGATATTTGTGTAAACTGACACCGATTGTGGCTAAAGAGGTCGCAAAAACAAGGTTTAGCAGTTTGATAATTATAATATCTACTATGGTAATACTTCAACTTAAATTAGATTTCTGATATGTACTGGCAAAAATAAAAAAAACAAAAACATATTTAGTCAGAATGTAACAATGACTTTAACTCCGTCTTTAGCAGCAGCCTGCCAAGAGCTGAAGATAACTTCAACGACTCATTAACGTCTTTCTGAAAAAATAACTAAAAAAAAAAAAGCATCATTTACACATCAGCTTTATGTAAAAAATTGCCAGCCTCTCAGTGTGACCTTTAAAAGCATTCAGACCTGTAAACTGGTTTTGTTACCGACAAACCCAGACCCAAGAGTGTGGAAATGTTAAAAACAAAGCAAAGAAGAAAACATGTCTAAGAGCGGCCACTGAAGTGGAGTTTAAAAAGGTCATCTCATGCTTGATAGGACTGGGGAGGGGAAAGAAAAATCACATAAACACGTACAGGCAGAGATTAAGCTGGTCATGTTAATGGTCATGTTTTTGGACGTAGGAATCTGGTCTAATAACTCATGAGAGCATTGCACAATCTGGTACAAATTATCAGTTACACGTATTACCAGATATCACATGTACGACTCTAAATAGCATGAACAACAGGAAGACAACATGTCTAACATGACTAAAATGACCAAGAATCAGTGAGTAAAAGTGTAGTAAACATGAACAGAAACAATCTGACCTTTCACCTCATTTAACTGCTTTCCTCTAAGGCGATTCAAAAATAACTTTGCTGGACATTTAAGCACAACAAGCTTTTAAGTCTCGCAAAAGGAGTCAGGGAATTGGAAAATATTTACGTTTTCTATGACTTTGAAGGGTTGTTATAAAAAGAATCTATCTAGATTCCTCTCAGTATCCAAAGGATCTTATTTTGCCAATTCAGAAAAGTTTTTTAAAAACATCCTGATTGGTTAACTTTATCAATCTAGCAGAATTTGAAAGCAAACTTCCATTGCTTTTATTTAACAAAATGGTTTCACTTTGGAAATCTTGAAAATAAAGCTTCAACCAGCAGATGGTAACTTTGACATTTTTGTTCTCGCTCCTGTCTGGGGTATCAAACTAGCGTCCACAAGGGCTGGTGTCCAGCAGCTTTCAATGTGGCTCTGCTTAAACACGTCTGAGTCAAATGATTAAATTATTAGCAGGACTCTGTATATCCTCATCTCCTGCTGATGGGGTTATTCAGTACCTCTAAACATTGTGGTACACAAGCCCCTGAGAATCCTGCACTAGTTAGAAGACAGAAAAAAAAAAAAAAAACATTTCCACCATGCAGTGATTTGCACAATATTTAAAGTTTGCTTCTAATTGGCTTATCAGCACCTTGGGATGACTCTTTCCCCCAAAACCCCAGCTCCAGGTGAGACTTGAAAGCGGGCAAACACAACCAACAAAAGGTTTGCCCGACAATCGGTAAGAAAAATAATAAATAAAAATCTGCTCAACACGCAAAAAAAAATGTGTTTTCACCATATGCTTTTTTTTATGTTGATGTCATTGTTAATTCCAGCAAAGCCGTTGTTGGAAGCCGTTTTTCCTCAACACCTCCAATAGAGTTAGGATTCCTCAACAGTTTCTTCAACAGTTTCAAATCCAAAGTAGAGAAACAACCCAAGCATCCAACGAACTGAGCCAGAACTAAGAGCCTCCCAGTTTCTGAGTGATCTCCTGTCTAACAGAGCCGAACCCAATAGCCAAAACACAAGTTCTGCGAAATTAAAACAGCTGTGTCTGACTCAGAGATGGCATCCTCTATTCCCATTCCCTCCTGCCGGTTCTGGCTTGGGCAGCCAACTGATCAAAGATGGTTCCAAAACATTGAATTTTCCCTCATTTGCCTTAGCCTTTAAAATTAGACTGCAAGCCCCTTTCTTAAAACTGTTGAGATATCAGTGCACATCTGATAGGACAGACTTTTAATCAGCTTTTACATTTCAAATGTTACTTATTTCAAAATTCCCCTTCTACTCGATAGTAAGTAATGTACAGAAGATACTATATGTTTTTTTATTTCTATTGTATTTATCTTCTGTGCTTACTTACTAAAATTAAGTAGGCTCATTAAAAAAAATACTTCTTGATTTTCTTTTAATAGACTGTTCCTCTAATTGTTAAAGTGTTATCGATGCTAAAACATTAACATATGCTTTGTGCAAAACAATCTTAATTATACAAGCAGCTGTCACTGCATAGCCATTATTTTAAGAAAGATTTATACGGATTCCATACTTTAAATCTTTGCTTTCTTTTCACTCTAAAAGAAATTTGTGAAAGCTTTACCAGAGCTCAGAGAGAGAGCGAGAGAGAAAAAAAATTGTACCAGATGAATGAATCTGACTGAATGAAAAGTGGGATCTTGTGACAGCCAGACCATCTGTTGTATAATTTAGCCACTTTCTCACTTCTTACTGGCATTCTGAACTAGTAGCAACAAATATTTTCCTGGGCAAGCCTGCGGCATCAATAAAATCTTCTGCCTGCATGAATGATCAGATGGTAAATAAGCTCTGCAACACCGTATCAGCATGTGAAAGGCAGCACTATATGTGCCAAATATGTCAGCAGCGGAGGATGCCAACAGTCAAATAACGAAGGACGTTCTGCAACATGGCTTTAACAAAACAGGTAAAGTGAGGCTGAATTTTCTGTTCACATTTTCTGGACAGGCAGGCTGATTAAAAGAAGAATTAAAAAATAGATGAGGTACAAGAAAATGTTAGCACTTTTTCAGCATGAAGTAGAGGAATCAGAAGATGAAGATATAACTAAGGGATAAAATGTACCTTTCGAGACAACTGGCTACACTGTTCAGAACTGCAATAAATGTATAATGAATCCCACCCACGAAACAGTGTCTGTACTGGTGGAAAAGGGCCAACAGCTAGCAAGGAACAGGTTCCCTCCAACAAACACTCTCTTCAAAACTGAAAGCAGGCTACCCTCCATTAATGTGAATAGTGAAAGCAAGCTTTTGGCAAACAGATGGTTTATTCAATGTCCTTCCTAGTAATTGTATGTTTCAAATTGCTTGCATAGTTTCCCCAAAAAAGGATTCCAAAATTGTAAAAAGTTCATTCATACAAGTAATTCAATTCAAAAAGGAAAAGAAATATATATTACATACTTTTGTTGCACAGAAATTGAGATTTAGAAGCGTTTGATATTTCTGATGATTAAACCTTACAGTTTATAGAAAAACGTCAAAGATTTTTAAGGCAAGAATGCGGCTCTACTGAAAGGTTGGTCCATGTACTATTCAGTTTATGAAGTTAATAACCGGTCGGGGCTTCGATGCATGAATTACTGCATCCATGCAGCACAGCATGGAGACAATGAGCCTGTGGCTCTGCTGAAGAGTTAAAGAAGCACAGGTTGCTTTGGTAGTAGCTTTCAGCACATTTGATGTCCCTCAGCTTCCTCTTGATAAAACCCCTGATGAACAGTGAGGTTTAGGTCAGATCAGTTTGCTGATGATTCAAGCAGGTATTGGTATTGCCAACACCAACTGTAAAATAAAATCAGCATCTCCATAAAACTACTCGGCAAACACAAGCACAAGTGGAACGGCACGCTAACAACTCAGCTCCTTTAGCAAATAAAAATACACCACGCTGGATGTAATGAAGACATATAAACATTCGAGTTTAACTGAATTACAGAAATACATTTACTTTTGAATGGTATTCTAATTAAGTGGGATGCACCTAAAAATCAGCAGGCAGTGTGTGATTGCCAAACGTTCTTCTTGTCACCGAACCCAATTATTCAGCTCGTCCCAGAGACCCTTTTTTTCTCCCCACAGGCTTTCTTTGCATCCATCCCAATTTATATTCTAATGTACAGAAATTAATGTAAAGGTCTAAAAACAACAAATCCTCATGAGAATGGATCTCAAACATGCCAATTATTCTCATACCAAGTTGTTTGTTTATGTATGAATCGGAAAACGTTACCTGAGCTTCAAATATTTCCTATTGCCACACTTGATGACATACGTCAAGGTAAAGTCAAGTCATGCAAGTAATAGTGTGGGCTGGGCCAATCAGTGCAGGAGATAAAATGTAGCAGCGTAAAATTATACCTTTCCATATATGCACCATCATCGTGTATGGACATGTTAGAAGTTTCTGCTGTTCTTGGAATGAGAGCCACAAGAAGCCTATAATTACAATATTCTGGATGTGGCTGCGATGCCAGCAGAGTGTTTGGATATAGGAAATCACCAGCTGTGCCAGCCAAGAGCATGTCAAACTAACCTGAACATTTGCGAAACAGAAGAGCAAATAAACCCAGGACCCATGTCAGACTGAGCACGCCCACACACGTTAACCATTTGTTTTGTCTCTTTGTGAATATCGTTACTAGCCAATACAGAAATACTTGCACGACTAGTTAGTTTTCTTGACACATTAGCAGCAACCAGCTGCAGGAATAAAAATGTATTAATACACCAACATAAAAATCCCCTGTCTAACACACATGTCGGTGAATCAACTTTATGCTTTCACTGACCTGCTTTTAATGCAGAAGAGGCAAAGCAAGCAGATGTGTGTTGAGTGAACATAATCCTTGCTTCAGGGTTTAATTATATGAATATCATTTGCCCTTTTCAGTCTGTACAATTAGCTCTTTATTTTATTTGCGCTTCCGTGCCAACCATTTTTCTCACTGTGTGAAAACGCAACAGTCTATTTTAACTCAAGAGTTAAAATAGACTGTATTTCTATAGAAGGTACCACACAGGCAAATAAAACCGCTCCAAAACTTAAAAAAAAAAAAAAAAAGGACAATCCAGAGAATCCTAGAATTTCTCCAGAGACGGATGCATTATGGTCAAATTTCGCAGAACCCTACAGTGACTCCTATAATGGACAGAAACATGAGTATGCCAAGTATGCTGACCAAAAGGGGGAAAAAAAAAACAAAAAACACTCAAAGTTGATCCGTACTTCAGCTCTTATATCCACTGACCAAAGACAACATGGGGAAAAGAACATAAGTTGCAAAAATATATAGTCACACACACAATATATATATGGTCAAACTCAAACTTCTGGCCACATTGATTTGAAACCCCATTAAAGTTTAAAACATCTCTGGAAAACATCTCAAATAATCTCAAACTAAAAAAATACAGAAATGACCTATTAATTTGAATATATGGGGGTCGGGTGTTTTTTTTTTTTAAGATGTGGGGGAACCATACTCATAAGAGTGCATTAGTACAATGACCTTTTTGAAATACCAGGACACACTAAGTCAATGTGGTTAAGATAAAGATCATCACAGGATAATGATTTAAGTCAAGAGGGAAATGGTTCACCAAATAAAAAGTTAACCCTGATCTCAGTCCCCAGACCTAAATCCAACAGAAACATGTGAGTTTAGCTGAGGAGAAGAAAGCAAAGGGGAAGACTGGGTCTGTATTACTAGTGTATACTAAAAAAAAATTCTCATTTCTTATACTGGGATTCTTTTTCTCACTGAACAAAAGTATGCAAATTAAAGATAAAATCTCTTTCTGTTTGAGGTTATAGCACTGCAATTATAGATTAGTAGATTTTAATGTTGTAGTTTTTAATATTGACCATAAATATGGCTAGGCCTGCATACCAAGGGAAAAGAAACAGCTTTAAAAAAAAACAAACAAAAAAAACGAGTAAAACGTAGGCAATAACACAGAACAAATAACAGTAAAGCAATAATTTAAGAAAACAATGCGAGCTTCTGTTGCTTCGCTTTCGAAGAAATGAAACACTGGGGAGTGGGTGGACATGAATTTACAGCACTGTGTGTGTGTCAGAATCAAAATGATGAAATCTTAAACTAAGCTGCATCTCACGAAGGCTCAAACATGCATTTTGGCACTAATAAATATTCAAAAAAAATCCAGCAGGTTAACTGTAATACCTCCAGAGCAATACTGAATAAAGAAATAATGCTTTGTAACACGTGCATGAATGGCTGTGCTGAGGTAGTGAAAGATTGTTTGCTTACCCCTTGGTTTCCATTAAATTTGATCAATGGCTGTTGTGACAGGACCTGCAATAGAGAAACAGAAATTAGTTTAGGTTTTATTTTAACTCGTAAAATATGTGCACCTCAGGCCACATCTCAAAAATCATATTTTCAATTAAATGATTTAATAAGGGAAATTTATTACACAAAATTACATCAACTCCTCAACAGTCACTGAGTAGCTAAATGAACACACCTGGGCACTGGAGAAAAAAAAGCCCCGACTGCTGGCATTTTACCAAAATTTCATCAGCTTACATTAAAATCTGTGTCAATACAATTCAAAAAATTTCACTAATATAAAGATGCTAAATATGGTTTGGTTTGCAAAGCTGAAACTCAACCAACTGTGAGACCTCTGCAACATTTATTTGGTAAATTCAAAAAGTGGAGAAGATTGGTCGTAAAGCACATCATCACATCACAAAAACGCCTCACACCAACTGTCAGGTGCAGTGCTGCAACAGCAGCACCTGCCAGTGCAGGGCCAGTTATGAGTGCAGCTAATTAATTTCTGGTCAAAGGTAAGGCCATCTATGACAACTAAAGCTACGCCAGCGCTGGCTCATGCAACAGCTCCAATGCAGCCCATCAGATAAAGAATCAACATTTTCCAATGGTCTAGTCAAAGTGCAAAATTCAAAACAACTGAAAACTTGTGCGTGATCTGGAGAAACGTCAATGTAAGTCATACCAAAAAAAAAAAAAAAAAAAAAAAAAAAAAAAGAGCTGATGTACTAGAAACGAATTTACAAGGTGACAATCTTAAGATAATAGTCAAGTCATACAGAGCAAATATTTTCAGGTTCAGGCTGATAGAGGTGGCCCTTCAGTCCACTGGGTCAGAGAGTTTCCTTTGTTTCTCTAGTCACAAGTTTAGATTTGGGCTTAGCTTGTTAAATAATGCAATGTAAGATTGTATCTGAATTTAAATGTTCCCCATCTCAAAGGCATGGTCGCCTAATTAACTGGTTAAACTTCACTCACTGAAGGTATTTTTACACCCATTGCACTAGTTTGACATACGGTGTTCCAAGGGTTATTGGACGTTCCTTTAGCCAGAAAGGAAGACATTTCTAAAGAGTTGGGGACAAGACATTTTGCAGCATGAACAGATATGTAGCCGTTTGTTACAGATCAAAACAAATGAGAAAACAATGGACCTCTGACTGAGAGGACGAGGCGCATGAACCCAATTTGTATATTAGCAGTTTTGGTTGTACAATACCAGACTTTATCAAGGTAATAAATTGAATCATTCTTCGTGAGATGTTTTGTGCCGACAGCGTCAATTTGTATCAGTCACAGGAACATTTCATACCCGCTTTGACAAACAACAGTTTAATGTCATTTTCTATGGTCTCATACTTTAGATAAATGCCATAATGTAAAGCCAATGGACATGTCTGAGCAGACTTATGATCCTTTCTTGTACACAAGTCATCTGGTCTGAATGGGGTTAACAACCATAGTTAATAAAAGTCTGATATTCTGCAGGGTTTCCCCTAGAAAACCTGCTAAGCCCAGTGGTATGAGTGGTAGAGCAGTTCACTCTGTTTTTGTGTTAAAAATGTAAAACCTTTTGACTAATAATGCACTTGGAGAAACCCTGAGTCTGTCTAGAATTAAGAACATAATTGTTTGAAATGTGACTTTGTTTCATGCATACAGGCAGTTAGTGAATTGTTTATATGAAATGCAGCAAAAAATATGTAGCAGGTTATGAAACAATTTATCTTGAGGATAAAATATTTAGGTGATGATAATGGCATAGCTAAGTGATAGGAGACACAGTCTCAAAATTATGAGGAAAAATGATTTTTCAGAAAATCTATACCAAATAGGGCTTCTAAAATGTTTTTTGAGAAACAACTACAAACCTTTTCACCCAACCGTAAAGGTCATAAGGTTCCTCTAGACGATGTAATATCTAGTTCAGTTATTACTTAACTTCACAGTAAAAGCCCAACGTTTTCTGTTGCATCACCCTGACAAAACATACTAATATCTGGACAGTTATCCCACTTGTTTTCAACATTAGTAATTCTCTGCTTAAAGCTGTAAGACAAACCAAATTTCACAATACATTTATGTTACTTAATTAAGAAATGATATTTTATAAAACATGTTCATTTGATATTTTAGAGGCTGAAGCAATCAAAACACATATGTATAAGTATATTACTTTAAAGTAGTAACATTTGAAAGTAAAATGATTTCATTGAAAATATTTCAATGCCAGGAAGAATTAAGAAATTATTTAAGAAGGAAAAGATGCACTAAGACACAGCAATAAGCATCTCAAGGAAAAGACCCTAAAGCATTGCCTGCTTAAAGTTAAACTAGCAACTATGTGTAAGTACATTTTCAGAAACTCTTAAGCTTTAAGTGGAGGTTTAATTGGCAGCCATGTGGTACATGCTGGACATTTTAAAAGACACAGAAGCACTTTGTCTGACATCCAGACTAAAAACAACAAAAAGGGGAAAAAGGAAGAAATGCTCTAGTTCACAAGCTTTACAGAAAGAGACCATTTCATTTCCTCATGCAATGTGCTCGCTAAGAGCACCAAAACTGACAAAGCGCCTCACTATTCCTGAAATTTTAAACATTGCAGCTTTTAGCAATCCCCACCCAACAGGCTCCCCACCTCCCCCGCAGCTCTGGTAACACTGCTAACATAGTGCTACCCTCAGCCTGTTCATTTCAATGGGCTGCTGACATGTCACTATTCTCTGGGACCTGAGCCCAGAATGTTCCACAGGGCTAACCTTAGGGACAGAGATTAGGTCCTGATCACCGATTGGGGCTGTGGATGCTCCCAGTCAGAGCCAACCAGCAACAGAGTGGGGATCAGCTTGACAAGGCTCCTCTCTGCTGCCAAGCTCACCGTTCTGAAACTAACCCTGCTTAAAATGTGTTGCCTATTTCACCAACACTTGCTCTCTGACCGCATATTCCCGTTATTTTCGAAAAGCAGCTAGCACTACATAAAAAAAAAAAAAAAAGGACAATCTTGAACCTCAATGTTTTTTCTATAACGATGGTAGAGAAAAAACAATGACTTCAGTCATCCCTTTAAGACCCTGACACCAAAAATGATGACATTTATGGAAGTCCCTTTTATGTTTTAATAGGAAACAGCAAAGGAATGGCCAGGTCTAAATAGGTACATGGGCTGAAATTATCATGTATTTATTTTTGCTTCGCTGCCACATTGAGATGTTCGACTTGTCTGAAATTAAAGAAGCGGAAGAAGCAGTCTGCACTCTACCAGGGTGAAATGACAGCGCCTATATGTTCAGTCAGCATTCATCATTGCTGATTATGTCTTTCTGCTCTGGCCCTTTAACGTAGCTGAGATTATGAGCCCAAGTAACAGATGTTGGCTTTATTGGACCCAGTTAATGGTGCTTTTGCAGGAGCTGGCTCTTCAACACTACGAAGACATCCTTTGAAGCTTTTCATGTCTTTTACTGATGAATGCATGAGTACGTTTGATCTTGTGCTTCAAATGGAGGCATTACTTTAAGATGTATGCACCTTTTGTTCGCTGTAAGAGTAAGATCAGTTTATGTTGCGTGTGACACACACACACACCTCACAAGCTGCTTCTAAAATGACATTTACAAACAGAAACAAGGTAATTTACAAAAAGCAGAAGCATTTTTACAGCTCTAAAGTTTTATTTAAGGAAAAGGGTGATGCTTTGAAAATATATATATATAGAAAGGTGAAAAAAAGTGAGAAAAATGTATATTTTAACATGATAGACTAGAAAACTTAACTTAAACAAACAGCATCATACAATCTTTGGCCACTTTACTAGGAATGCCATGTTTGTACTACTTTGGCACCCATTTTGCATTTAAACTTCTTGTTTTTAAGGTGCATAGATTCAACAGGGTGTTAAAAATGCTCTCTTGGGGATTCTGGTTGATTTTGGCAAGAGAGCCCCATGCAGTTGCTGCAGATTTATCCACGTTATTCAACTCTTACTACGTCACATCCTCAAAAATGCTCTGTTGAACTGAGATCTGGTGAGAGCGTAGGTCGCTTAAGTACAGCGACCTTCCTGTCATGTTCAAAAAAGCAGTTTGAGATCTTAATGACCTGGTGCATTATCCTGCTGGAAGCCACAGCCAGACAACGGGTACACTGCGGTCTTAAAAGGGATGGTCCTGGTCAGCATCAATTACTTGGGTAGGATGTGGTGCTTAAACATCTGACTGGTACTAACTTAGCAGTGTTGTGCATTCAAAGATGGTATTCTGGATACTTTTCCATGGTCGACATTCGAAGATATCTTAACACTTGCTCGTACGACGCGCCACCCATTTACCCAGAACTTGAATCTTTAGTCTCCAGTCGAGCTCCCTGCGCCACGTCCACACAGCTCCATCAGCAGCAACTAGCAAACACCTACAACACCCTTAGAGAACGGTTGTAATGGAGAAGAAATGTTGTGATGATGTGCTGCAGCTAGAATATTGGAAAGGGTAGGAGGATCTTAATATGACGCCAATTTCAAAGCATCATATTGTTATGAATCTAAGGCAGTTTACCTGTAAGTTGAATTTGATACAACATTGTCATATTAATTGAAGGTAGCCTAGCTATTTGATTGTTCTATAAAGCTGCACTATGTGCCTGGAAAATACATAACTGTCCTCTTTTGCCACTACATTAGATGTACCTAATAAAATGTCTGGTGAGCGTTTAAAGCGGGGGTCTCAAACTGCATTTCTCAAGAGCCAGAGTCCTTCGACTCTAGATGTCTGTTTCAGCACACCTGGCTCCAATATTAGCTCATTAGCAGAGCTCTGTAGAGCCTCACTGCATGCTGGTGAGGCAGTTGGACCATTTGATTCAAGTGTGTAGGACAAGGGTCACATTTAAAAGTTGCAGGACTCCAGCTCGAGAACGCTGATTTAAAGGAAGAGAGGAGTGGTATGCAATAGTTAGGCTGGTGTGTAACATGTTGTGGAATCAGCATGAATTGTAACGGCTTTAATACTGCTACTTCAATCACACTGCACTCACATTTTCTATGCTGACGTTGCAACGTAGAAAATATGCTTTTATTAAACGAGTGGTAGCAGAAGAGCAGTCTTAAGGATTTGCATTGATATATACAACTCCGAACACATTTAACCTTAATTGTGTTATTTTCAGGTTCTGAAAAGTTCTGCAACATTTTCCCCCCAAATATTCATTCTCTTGTTGCACTCAGCGGTTTTTTGTGCTTTTTAGAAGAAAGGGGACGTCGGACTCACTGCTTCTATTACTGTTTGGCAAGAGCCACTTGCATCATAAACAACAACCTCAGAAAAATGGAGAATGTACCTGTGCAGCTGGAACAAAAGAAAACACCTCCTGCCGGCAAACTCCAAGCTGCTGTTTTTGTCGCAAGACAATACAAAAGCAGCAGCAAGCATAAATTCAAAATTAATCAATGATTTCTACAAACTCCTCCACATGCAAATGTCGTTAGGAGCAAGAAGCGAGTTCCCTAGTCAGATGTTCCTCTAAAAGAAATACATTACTCCCTTCTATTGCTGCAGAAAGAGAGAGGTTTGCTGGAACAAAAAGTAGAATTTAACAATAAATGTGAAATTGCAGAGTGCATTAGTGTTGTGAGTCAAGTGTTATTCAAGAACAAGTATTAAAACACACTAATGTAGACTATTTAATACTTATGACATCCTGTTCACTTCTGTAGGGCGTTTATTTCATAAAAACATATTTACCCCCACATGACAAGAAATTCTTTACTGAGAATAATGATATAACTCAGGTTAATGGATATTGCAGTGCATCAACCTGCTTTTATATAGCTGCCCACAATCTCAAAAAGCATTTAGATCCATCTAAAAAAAAAAAAAAAAAAAAAATCCTTGAAAATATAAGCAATCCAGTATTGTGAGCATTATTTGCAATTACTGAATGTCTTCATAAGAGAACTACTGCATATATCATTGTGATGCATTTGCCTTCAAAATGTGAGTGAAAACAGGATGGAGTATAGGCTTTTTACGGACCTAAAAAGTATGTCACTAGCTTGAAAACAGTCACAAAAATAACCATCTGCATTAAACTTTTTTTTTTTTTTTTTTTTACTTAAAGAGACTCTCCTACAGATTTAAAAAAGCAGAGAAAATCCAGCACCATGTTAGAGGGGATTCCATCAAGGTTTGCCAAATTCTGTTTTATTTTATTTTATGCAATCTCTTAGGGCTAATAAAACATATTTCAGCCGAAGATTATAGACATACAAAGCTCCAAATTGCTGTACACTGCTGTTTGTTCTAAAGCAATACGTGTTTGTGGCAACACGTATTGAAAAACGACACAGCAGGTCAGGCAGTCGGCTGTGACACTGGGTTGACATGGTCACTTGTAGTAACCCTGTCACAGGACAGAGGAACACCATGACATTTAGTGAGTCATATTTGGCTTTAGTCATTACAGCCGTCCCTGGCACTGACCCGTGATCTGCTGAGATGGAGGAATAAGCATTCCTTAAATAACCATGGTGCTGGCAGACCAACCAAAGTTGGGCAACAAAATCCAGATCCATTACTTTGCTCCGATCTCATGAGGGTTGAGACAAGGCAACGCTCATGTCTCAGGGCCCATAGCTTGCCACAAGAATTAGTTTTTTTATCAGTAATAAAATCTGATGATGATTTAGGTTTCAACACAAAATATTTACACCAAAAATGTATTTATTTAATGTACCAAACATCCGTGCAGGCGCTAAGCATCCCTAGTCGTCATGGTTTTACTGCATTAATGCCAGAGTTCCATTTGAAACATCACCAATACTCCGTGATCTTTTCTTTTCTAATAAATAAATTAATTCAGATATAGCAATGAATCAGGGTTGTCAAAATAATGGATATCTTGATACAATCAATATCTAAAAAAAGTTATCCAAAGAAACTCATTGCATCAAAATCAGTATAAATCAATACATTTCTCATTTCCCCAAATTGTCGCATTTCCTCAGGCAGCAGCTTTGCAACAAGACATCCAAACCCTCCTCTCCCCAAACGAGCTGCCTCTGGAAGTTATAACCCAGAATAAAAAAAGAAAACGTGTGTGACCCTCTTTAGCCGACAAGCTTAACATGTTGTTGTTTGGAGGGTCTTTCACCATGAAGCAGACAAGAAAACAGGAAACGCAAAAAGATCCCATATGCTAGTTGTGCTAATGTTACAACACTGACGTCAGAGAGCAACTTAAAAAAGGTCAATGAAGCTCCTGAAGCTGCAACAGTGAAATTGTAAGGAACACATAAGCTCACACTATGTTTAAATATTAGCTTCAAAACACAAACAGCCCACTGACTGCGTTCATAGAGATGAACTTCGTAATGCAAAAAAAAAATGCTTCAGATAACAGCTCACCATTTAATAGTCGACTATTAAATGGTGAAGAAATTAAACAATCCAGTGCAACATTCCCTGCTGCTGTAGCTCATTGCTAAAAAAAAAAAACATATCCAACAAAATTATCAAAAGCAAAGAAAATCTGCAGAGCTGCTGTCGAACACATCTCAATTAACTATATCCTTGTTTACACTGTATTTTTTTTCTATGCTTAAGAACCATGCTTGTCTTGAAGCAAACTTTATTTTTGCATAGAACTACCCTTTACTTCTCACTTTCATGAAACAAAACTTGATTAATCGCACGGTCAAATTTTCATCTCATCTATTTTTAAAGGTTTTAAACAGTGCAATACCCTGTCATTAACTATGTTACAGTTACAGCAAACTGCTGAAAACTTCAGTCAAAACATTAATCAAAAGTAGACTCAGAACATCAAATAACAGTCTGAAATATCAATATTAAAGTCAGGAGTCTGTCGGCAATTCACCGTAGGGTCACAAGTTTGACTTCGTATATAATTGATAGTTTGACAAAATTAATCTAAGCCTTACTTCACACCGAGTTATTTGTGTTGACTAAACATGTGTATTGCCTAAACATTGGGAGGTTTGCTCGTTTTTGCTTGTGTACACTTCTATAAGGGTCAGTGTTTTTCAGTTGGACATTTTCTACACTCAGTTACTGACACAATTTGGCAGAAATACATCTTGTGCGATTTGTGTGACAGGATGAAGAAACATGTCAACCAGATCACATATCCCAGGCCGCGACACAACAAAGCCAGTAATTAGGTAATAATTTAGCTTTGAAAAACTTGCAAATGCCAGTTGATATTTAGCTTCTTTATAGCCAAAAAAAAAAAAAAAGAGTAATCTTGAGCACTGCTGAATCACACTTTGTTTCTCAATGGCTTTCCAAGGCGTTATTAAAAACTCATCCGCTCACTAGAAACCGTTCTGGATGACGCTGGTAGCAGAATTACTCATTTCCTCACTTGCGTCACAACCGGTTAAAGAAAAAAAAAAAAAAATACAAACATGATTAAAAGGAAGAGTGAGTGTTGGGCTCCAAGTCCCACAGCAGGAGCTCCGGTTAACTTTGTCCTCAAATGTGCAGAGAGAGGAACCCAGCTGATAGTCATGTCTCTTACAGGAAGCACTCATTACACAGACAGCGCCATGGCTGCTGGGTGGGTGTTGCGCAACGTCCTGAAACAACATGAGAAATACTCTGAAGCCAATAAGCAAACTGCACAAGCTCTGCACCTGAGCCAGCATTTTGCATTTGGCTAGCTTAAAGAGACATAAGCTGAAAATATCTGAAAGGGGAAAAAAAAAAAAAAAAAAATGTCTTGTTCCGTCAGTGTCTACACGATATATTTAGTCACAGCACAGTGATGCAATTAAGAGTTTAACTCTCTACCTTGTCCAACCCGCTGCTGCAGCGGGGTACCAGCCAGCGTTCGGGTTATGACGAAGCTAAAGGCGTGTAAACACTTTACTAAAAAGAAATGTCAGAGTCACAATGAAAACAATTGAGGCTGAAGTCTAGGGTGTTGCATAGAAACATAGGATTAATTTTACTTAGATTGCACACAGCCTCTGTCTAAGTAAGGTGATTAAGTTGGTTGTTATTGACGTTCAGCTAAGCATAAAGGCAAATCCTATGATGCTGCTGGTTTGTCATGCAATACTATAAGTTTGTTATTCTTCAAAAGCATTTTAAGCTCTGCATTATGAACTTTAATTATACATATTTGTTTTAAATGAAATAGGCAAATTGTAGTGCATCTACGTATACCCATGTGAAACTTACATATTTTAAAACAATAACTTATCTGCATGAATTTTCCCATCATCTATAATTGTCATTTACATTCATCTGGAACGCAAACTGAAGATGTCCTAAACCTTTACCAAAGACACTCCTTATACCCAAAAGAAAAGAGTGACTCAAACACGATCCTCCGTTCTCAGGTGATCTTACATGTACTTATTTCCATGCCAATGCTTAAAGCACTTCTAACAAAATAAGCCCTTCATGAACCCATTTGATTATGCGGTAGACTCCATCCAATAAACCGGAGTAAGCGTTTTAAGTGCAATAAGTGGGAAAAGCATAAAGACACGGTTAACCTATAATGAACTTGGCCATGGTGGCTTATCTGCTTAGGATGAAAATTGCAAACAGGCTCGTCACTGCCCAGTCCGTCTCTCCAGTTTATCAGTCCCTTTCATCTATGGTGTAATATTCTCCTGACAGCTGCACAAAGTTAAACGGCTGACAAACTTGTGTGTCTGCACCGATGAACGCCATCTTCAACAGTCACGCCAGACGATAACAAACCAAAGTGTAGCTGCTTAAACTGACACACAAGCCCCAGAAAGGTTGCCGTCAAACCAATACCTGTGACTACATCAGCAATAAGAATATCCAGTCAAGTTTGCACCTAATGTACGAGTAATGTAGGACTTGAAGACAACCTGTGATAAATACCTGCAAGAAGGAATACGCCAATAACTAGAATAATCAGCAAAACAGATAGGAACCAACATCTCTGATTACATGCCATCACAATCACAGCTGTCATAGATATAGTAAATATTTCAATTGCAAAGAAAGGTTTGGCTGAAAGATTTGGTAGGCTGCAATATGCTAAAGTTCAGGTAGAGTGGACTTTGTAATTATTAAAAAGAAAGTGTAGTGAGCAAAATGTGCACTCACTTTAATGGCTATTTTCATCACATATGAATGTTTTTTCCCCAATATCTTGAAGCCCTTCATCTCAGTTTCAGTCCTTCCTAAATTGTATCACAGCTAAATGATTTGCCATTAACAGTACATGCAGTCCAAACTCTGACATGAATAACTTCCCTCTTTCTGACTGCCCAGCAATGGCATTTTTTTTTTCCTACTTCTTCCCTCTGATGTTGGCTAGCAGTGGCGACTGGACTTCCAAATGTGGAAGGGGGGGAAAATAAAAATCTAAAAAAAGAATTATCTATATACATGATTAAAATATTGTATTAGCAACACCAGTTTTCCTTAATAGTGTTCGCTGAAATGTAATCCGACTGACTGTAAACAACTGACTGTGACTTTCCCTCCAACACACTCCTCTTACTTCTCTTCTGCACCACAGAAGTGGTGCCTGGTAAAGTCCTACTGACTACTCTGTTAATTTTATGTTTGTAGTCACGATTATTTCATCCCATACTGCTGTGTGCTGTCATTAATTGATACTCAAAAGTTCAATTTCAACAGAATTTAGCCTGTTTGCTCAGAGTTAACTGAGTCATACAGTAGTTTGGTAATTTTCACAGTTTTGAGTCGGATTCAGTGCAAGCCGGTGACACTGATTTAATACTTAAATACTGTATATTTTGCAAGTTACCTAACATACCTTTTACTTTCAGTTCAATTGACCCTTCATGTTACTTTGAAGCATGAAAAGTGCTATATTGTTGTGGAACTATAGTTTATTTTCCTACCAGTAGTTTGAATCATTTTGAACTATGAAGGAAAAATGTACTGGCACAGCAAGATTTTTTTTTTTTTTCCCACCGGCCGGCACTGTTGACTAGAATGATGATTGCTAGAGTCTGCAACCTGCAGCTCTGGAGTCACATGCAGCTCTCAAGTTCCTCCACAGTAGTGCCTTATACCTTTCCTCCCAGAGTATATAGAACTGAACAGTGTTTCTACATGTACAAGGTTTGTCTTTTGTCGCCATGTTTAAATATGCTTTGCTGTTAGAATGTATTCGTTCTCTTGCTATAATGGCTTAATGGATTTTCTCTGCTCTAAAACCGAAATGTTGACAACTTAACCATAAAAAGCAAAACAAATAAATACACAGCAGGTTTGTATGAAGGATTGTGTGTAATTTCATTTGAGAAGGGAAAAAAAAAAATGGCTCTTTGAATTGTGGATGTTGCCACCCTCTGGTACAGGCTGTTCTACAAGTGAAATCTGACCATTCTAGATCTCCCTTATCCTTTCCACAAACTGCTTCCATGTGCTTTACTATAGCCAAATTTTCCTGAAACCCTGCGGTCTGGTTTTACATGACTTGAATGTTTTACTGCCGCCTTACAAAGTTCAGATCATTTGAATGAGTAACGTTATTCAAAAACATCCAAATAAATATAAATAAGAACTCTGACCCCCTAGTTGTCAAATGTGATGTCACTACAGGCATGTGTGTGGAAGCTTGTTTCTGGGTAGAGTGGATTGTAACTTGATTGAAATGCAATTAATTAAAAAAAAAATAAACTAACAATTACATTGTGTTCTATAGGCAACAAACCAGAGCTACAGAGAATTTAACTGATTTTACATAAAAAGTGTGGCAAGTAGCTTTAAGACCATAAATCTGAAACAGAAGTTTCCGTTTCAGACCTAAAATGGTTCTCTGTATCTCCAAAGAAAAATAAAGTTTAACATTCTTTACGAACACAAATACTTGTATAATGCAATTGAGAGAAAATCCCTCTTACTAAAACCCAGTTTACCTGTTCCAGTTTATTTGTTTTGGTTTATCAGCTGCAGTCTGAAGCTGGAGATAAGGCCCTTTCCTCCTGCCCTGTCAGGTTTTCCCTGTCAAATATTTATAGAAGCTGAAACATTAGATGGCCACAAACAGACTTAAAGCTCAGGGCACAGAAAGTCCAGCCAGCAAGAAGTAGCTGTAGCGCAATGGCTGCAGATTATTTGAAAGCCAATGTCGATATGTACAAAACAAAACAAAATAAAATCAGAAATTTTAAGTTTGACGCAAATTTTGACGCTGTGATGAGTACGTGAGCATTTACTGGAAGTGAGGGGGTTGGGGAATGAAATAGACGCTTCTCGCATGAATGCTGGCTGTTCTCTCATAATTATTCACGGCGTCGTCATTTGACAGTCAACCCAATTCACACTTTCCCCTGACACTACTTTATAAGAAGGCGTTAGTTCAGAACAGGCGATTTAAAGCTCCAACCCTCACTGCTTCCAGGCAGTCGCAGGCTAGTTTTGCTAGCAAAGGTCTGCCAAACATTTCTTTGCAGCTCAACAAAGTTTCTGGAAGCATCGACACATGACAGCCTAGATTCTCCCCTTGTTGGCAGATTAATTCCCAACTCATGTTGGCGCGAATTAAGTTAAAACTGTTGCGCAAACTAAACCAAACCAAACACCTTAATCCAATGAAATAACCATCGAGGCTCTGCGTTGAGAAGCAGCGAGCTTGATAAATGCGAGACTACGGTCAGCGTGAAGTTAAAAAAATAAATAAATTAAAAAAAATAGCCTCGCTACAACATTTCCAACTCAAAACAAGACAGACTTTATAAACCAGGCTGCAGTGTGTGGTTCAGCTTTGAAGGCAGCGGCAGACAGAGCGGTGACTGACCTCCCTCTGCCTGCCTGCTTCTGTGTCTGTCACTGCCGACAGGAAAAGAGTTCAGACCCGAACCAGAATGGCACGCTGCCACAAAGAACAAAATTACCTTGCTGCTCTGAAAGCCTTCAAGCGCCCTCAGCGCGCTGTCAGTGAGTTTAACGTGAAAGACGGTGACATTACTGCCGTTGCTCACTCTTCCACAGGACAGTCCGTAGCACTGCTCCTCCTTCAGCGCCGCCATCTTACCCTCCGTTCCCACACTCTGTCGTAAACCGAGAAGTCCCATTGCTTTTCATTGAATATTCAGTGGCTGTCACTGATGAAGTCACCGGTCTGCGAGGAAGCCAGTAGTTACATTTACTAAAACCGTATGCTTTTATAGAACAACGTGTCTCTTATTAAATTAAAGGAATATTATGTATCTTTCTGATAATTGTCAAAATAAATACATTTTTCCCCTCCTTGTTGCGACATTATTGTGAGAATTTAAAAAGTTTGGTGACCTCAAAGTAAAATGGATTATCGGGTGGTATGGGTAAGATTTAGTTAGAGGCGTAACTTTAAAATCTTGCTGATATATATATTTTTTACTTATCTGCAGACTAGCCACAAAGCCGAATGTCTTTTAAAAATAGAAGTGGTGTAAGGTCCCTTACATGGGAAGGACAGAGATTTTAGATTTTAGAGATTTTATTATGTAGTATGAAGCAAAACGCTTTGTCAGCCTGTGGCATCATAAGTTTAGACTATAAGTAACAACGGTGACAGAATAAATAATGTATGTTTCCAAAGAAACAAAATTAATTGAATTTTCGGATGGATTCTGTCCAAATTTATCTACAACTGATAGATTCATTTATCATCCAAAATGCATAGATCTACATTTTTTTTCCAACTAAGAAAACTTTAGTATTATATACAGCCTTTAACAAAACCAGAATTTCACATTAATTTTTCTGAAATTGCTGAAGTACTTATGTTCATCAATTTTACCTCAGTATGTTTACTACAATCATCTAACTCTGTGGTCTCTGGAGTTGGGGGTTGCAAACTCAACTTAGATACTCTTTAAAAATTGTACATATAAGAAGAAGTGAACTAGTCTCAAATAGTAATACAATTTGGTTGTTTAAACTCAGTATTGCCATCTGGATTTAAATTGATTAGTAATGCTTGTATGTTCAACCAACAGATTGGGGTTATTCTATGGATCTGAATCTGAAAAATTTGGGAACCACTCATCTAACTTCAATAATTTTGTTTAACCAAACATTTCTTATAAAAATAAAAATCTACAAAACATCTTTGAAGTATGTCAACTATTATGCTAGTCTTTTCATAATCCTTTATCACAATGTGAAACATCTTGGCCGACTTTATAATTTATGAAATTTTAACACACTGTAACAATGACATTGTATTTTACAGCCCATTAGATGTAACTTAACATTTTTCATTGCCATCTGTTTTAAGGAAAACTTTCCTAAAAATAATAAAAAACAGAATCTAAACTTTTTCCGTCCAGCTCTGAGGATGAGATTAGTCGAATTATGTTATACAGTATCAATATTGTTGGTTTGAAATCACTGATTTTCTGACTTTGATACAGGCCATTATAAATGGATGTCAAACTTTCTCCTCAGTGCAGACACTGATTTGACCCCGCAGTAATCCGTCGGAAGCAGGAAAGATAAGCCATCTAAAACATGCATACAATGTGAACGGATATCCAGAAGCCTTTGGAATGTCAAACTTATCAGTTCAGGGAAATGTTCAGCCAGTGACTTCTGCTTCTCTTCTGTATAAGAGAAAAACATGACTCAAATGTATCTGAATGGGAAAGGTCCCAGTGAAGCCTCTATGTGATTAACAGTAGCACTTTTAGTTCCTCTCATATTACAGATTTAACCAATTTAACCACAGCTGGACATAACACAAAATTTCATTGGTCAAGCATAGCTAATAATAAAAAAATTAAACAAAACAAACAATACTTTCATAAGATATTTATTTGTAATCAATACAAAAATTAAGAAAAGCAAAGAATCCCATCTGAACAGTTATTTTGTTGGCATGATTCAGCTTTTGGCTCTGTTGCTCTGACATCTACTCTAAGGATACCACACATTTAGCAGAGTCACGTTTCATTTTTGGAAAGAACAACGTCAGTAAATAACTTACAAAAAAAAAAAAAGCAAACTAAATGTCAGAGTCAGGAACATTTGGTCATAATCATTGAAAAATAGAATATTAAATTGAAATTAAATAAATCTTCCTTCAGCTACACTCCTTACAATATACACCTTTAATAAACTAGCTAGGATGAAAAAAGTTTGTTTTTTTTTTTGTTTCAACTTTGATGCCACTGTCAGTGTTACTTCGATAAGATTGCAGATTGTCATGTTTTGTTATGTTCAGTATTTAACTGAAATATTATTTTTACTCTATGGTGTCAGTGAACTGTGAAACAGGAAACTACCTCATCAAAAATCAACTGCATAAAAGCTGATCATCATAAGGTAGTCAGTTTTGGACTGCTTTGAAAGTATGTTTGGATTACTTTGGTCAGCTGTAGAATCTGTATAAAGTGTAAACAGGCCAGCACACAACCAACTACCTTGCTGTCTTATGGACCTCAGATAATAGGGAGCAGTTTGAGAGGAAACACTGTACCATAAACTGAAATCACATCACTTGGATAATAAATATTTTACAAGCGCAATCTACTGCTGTCAAACTATATCTCAGCATAACTGCCATTTTATTTTCTATGTGGTAAAAATATCTTTCATCTCGATCTGTTCTCATATTTTTTTTCTTTTTATTTCAAACAAGCAGTTCCTCACACCGACTACCAAGAACAAGAAACGGCTGGAACAAAGGCTAGATGCACAAACCTACACATCTACAAGGCTGGAAATACATTTCCCCATATGTAATTATTATTAATTGTCACATACAGTTCTCAAACATAGTAGAGAAAAGAGTGTGACAGTGAAGAGGTGATTCACCACCTGACATTTCCACCTCCTTCCACCGAGAGAGTGAAGGTGCCGCCAGATGTGCTTCAGTGTTTAGGCTCTCCCCACTGCGTTCGACTCTTCTGGTTCATTTCAGTTTCTGGCCGCTATGACAACAGATAGAGCTACTCCACCAATGGCCACAGCAGTCGCACCAAAAAGCCACTTCCAGCTGAGACCCTGCAGACAGACAAGCACGGAGAAGGTTGAAGTCATGAGGCAACAAAAATGGCCCAGCGTACACTTGCTCCAGCTAATCCCAAAAGAGTCAACATAAATTAGCATCCCTTTATCAATGATTGACTATGTTTACAGATGCCAATGTTTGCTTGAGCAGATTTTTTAGAATTAAATAATAATAATAATAATAACTAAAAAAAAAAAAAACTGCATCCAATACAATTTTTTTTATATTCGATCATTTAGAGTTGATAGAGAGAAAAGTGTATGATTGATTAGTGCAAAAAACTGGTTTAGAATCCAGCTTTATTTTAAGGACTTTCTTACCCATGAAGACTTGGCTCTGGATTTTGTTGTGCCGCTTTTTGAAGGATTTCCTAACATCTTCTTGTACATGGCCTGCTCTGCTCCCCTCTGCTCCGAGTGCTTCTTCACCAGCTTGGAGAGCTCCGCATGAATTGTCTGCACAGAGAGAGAGGAAAAAAAAAAAACCCTAAGAAACAAAATGATGATACTGGATCCAGTTCAGACTTTGCAGATGATAACTAGATATTTAGCAAGTCATAATTTTATACAATTACACAGTTAGATTCCCAAAGATCTCAGTCAATTTATGTAGCATGTACAGTAGAACTTTTAGATATTTCTATAGCGGGCAGGCTTTGAATATAAAACCTGAAAAATATCATGAGGAAAAAAAGAAATGGCAGGTGTTGTAGTTTATTTTCTAGAATACAAACACACCAGATAGAGTAGCTTCTCTCTATAAGTGCAAATATATATGAAGTAGATATAAAACATTGAACATGTTTTATATCTACTTGATATAAAACATGTTTATATCATGTAGATTATTTACATGATATAAACATGTAAATAATGGAAGATTATTTAATAATCTTCCATTATTAAATCAGCCTAAATACTGTTCTGAATTGTAAGACTGTGGGAACCCTACAGAGTCCATCAAAACAACCAACAACCTGTTAATGCCTTGACAAAGCCCTTACTTTACCACACAACCGGTACAAAAATGTTGCATTTACAGCATCAATTGGCCATGCATGTTTGAAATTACTGATAAAAGAAATAATAAATACACCAATTTAATATGACTAAACACTGGGAAAACGTTAGCTCTACTCTGCTGGGTTCCAAGAAATAACAGGCTACCATTACAATAACCAGGCTGCAGTTTAGCCCACATGTCCTCAAATATTCCAGGATCTGACTTCAATTATTGTTCCAGCAAAAGCTCTGGTGTGAGTCATTTCTTTGCTCTTAAAGCTCTTGAGTGACTAAGCAAATCGGTCTTATCAGACAGGAAATGTTTATGCTCAGTAATTGCACTTCTTCACAAAGACTGAAGAAACACTGCTCAGAGTTTACAGAAATATTTACCCATTACCAAATTAATATTATGAATTAAGTGTTCCGGTAGAGACCTTTGGGAGCAAGGCATTGCTCCATCTGTAGAAATTTAACTTTTGTTTAGTCATTTTTCCTCCCAGTTATACATTGAAGGACAGTGTTTAGTTATAAATCTAGTGAAAGTTGTCCATGTTATTGCAGGATTACAAAACTGACAGAACAGTGGCCGGCTCCCAAAGGAAAAGACAAAGTGGGATAAACAAACATGCGAGGTCCTGTTTGTCCAAACACTGTGCCGAGACAGTCAAAGGCAGTCTAAACTGGAAATGTCAAGTCTGCTTGTCATTTTAGGAAATTAAACAAACCAGACAAATAAATCTTCTCTACTCAAACTTGAAGATGAGGAGTGTGGCAAGCTGACAGAGTGGCAAATGTAAACAGTGATGTATGAGGAGCATTAGCAATGTCTTTTCACTTCCTCCACCAGTTAAAAAGCACCTTATTGATTTGAACGACTGTCATTAAAAGGGAAAAGAGTAGAGATGTTTACTTTGGTATTACAAATGAATCAGACCAGCATCTGACTACTGTGTTAAATCTTACTATTACAAAGCGTGCACAAAGATATTTATTAAGGATTCTCTTGCCGTCAGAGGCTTTCTTTGATGACACAAAGACAGAAAGTCCTTCCAGCTTAGATTTATGGGGTGCCACCCTTAACCAGTTGTGTAGACCCAAATATTTTGACAGCCTTGTTAAAACAAGACTAGACTTTCTTTCAGTTCCCAATTTTTCATCCCTGAAACTCTGCAAAGCTAAGGCCTTTTAGTGTAAACTTTCTCAACATCTTCAGATTAAATTTCCCCAAATTACATGATTTAACTTCCAAAATATGCACTCGCCTATAAACGAGGCAATTTAGCCAACGTGCATCTGTCCAAACTGAAACGGTACCTTTCATTACACAGCATGTGCAAGCAGGAAACTGGTGCACAGGCCATGTGCTGTACAACAGATTGGTGTAGGATTGACGTGGGGAGTTCTGGGCATCAGCTACTATGGTGCTGCAGCTGATCCAAGAAGCCCACACACTTGAAAATACTCCGTTAAGTGGCCTTATATAGCCAAAGAACCTTATATAGTCGGCTGTATGAGCAGAAGAGATACGGCCAGGGTGGAGGGTGAACCTATTTACAGCAGCAACATGAAAACAGATCCTTTGAAATGATGAATCAGCGGTTCACCTCACCTTGCACAGCAAACTGATTCATGTCTTACCCAATGGCACCATCTAGTGGTCAAAAGGGAGGACTTTCATTTCTAAACGGATTTACCTTGTTGCTTGGTTCCAGCTTCAGCGCTTTCCGCAAGGTTTGAATGGCCTCAGTGTATTCGCCTTGCAAAGCCAGAACCTTAATCGAAAACACACACTAAATAATGCATGACTGCGGCAGAGTTCAGCAAAGCTGGGAAGGTAAAAGAAGAAGAGCGATACCTTGCCCATGCGGAAAAGGGCTTTTATGTTGTCTGGCTGGTGCGCAAGAGCGGAAACGCAAGATTTAAGGGCTGCGTCATAGTGGTCCAACTTCAACTGAGACGCAGCCATGTTGTTCAGACACTTGACTTTGACATCCAGCAATTCCTCCTCCTCCTCAGGACTAATGTCAACTGGAGCAGAACAACAACAAAAGAATTACTAAAAAAACCTAATTTGATTGAACAATATCAAATTTTAAAGATCAAATGTAATAAAAACAAATTTAAAGAATTTCAAGCTGAATCCAAAACATGCAACATGTCCAAAAATTTTTTTCATGTGGTTTTTGTGTGTGAAATAATCCACGTAGACAAAAACATGACCTCAGGACAAAGGTGGGTTCTAAACAATGTAATTTCAACATTAAACTAAATAATTACAACTATGACTTTCTTTCTATTACCAAGCAGCACTGTAACATATTTTACATAACATAAAAAAATAGAGAATGTTTCTCTGACCCTTGACTCCTCGCTGTTTAACTCACCTTTGGAGTTTGACTCTGTAATCTGCAGGGCAATGCTGTATGAGTTGACAGCAAAAGCATAGTCTGCGCGCTGATAGTGAACATTGCCCCTCTCTCTCTTGCGGATGGCCAGCGCAATTCTGTCTGAAGGCGGCATCAGCTCCACATCTGGCGCGTCAGTAGCTTCTACTAGTTCCACTTCTAAGGACAGCTGTGCGTTAGGGGGTACCTCAGGTTCGAGGCTGACGAGAAAACGAGACACCGGCCCAGTGAAGGGAAGCAAATACAAATAACTGGATAATTTGGACAATTTCATCAAATTAGAGGAAATATTCTCACTGGCTTGTGTTCATGTCAAAAAGTTGGAATTTCTGGCAGGATGATTAACTTCAAGTTAAATATTATTTTAAAAGTACACTATAAGCTTGATTTAAATGTATGTGTAGAGGCTCACTATAAATTTCTAATATATTCTCAGTTACACAATGTTAAATTAGCAAATGTGTAGTATTCTTGTCATATTACAGCTTCAAGAAGATGCTGCCTTTAAGCTGCCCATTTCAGGTAAAACTTTAACGTCAATTTCATTGTATGCCTTTGTCTTAGTATTGTTTTATGCGTTTTATGACCTCAACAGTGTTGCTAGCGTTGGTGGTTTACAGTAAAGTGTCCTGCTGAATATTCTTGGGTCTCCTATCCTCCCTGCGTCACTATTGTAAGTTTGGTCTTAGTGTAGTAACTCACCTGCTTAAATAAATAAAATAAATAGGAAATTGTCATAAACAACAGAGCTTTTTCCATGGTTAAAACATAAAAAAAACTGAACTCATGAAAGCAAAAACAACAACAACAAAAAAAGTCAGTGTGATTTAATCAGTGAGCATTCCTCAAGCATGCTCTACATTTCTTTTGCAACACGCCGCATTTACAGAAAATAATTTACCATTTTTGAAAACAGAAAAGTGCATCTCATTTTGGATTTGTCTTCTTTTTGTTCGACTGGCCTGAAACCGCAACTCTATTGGTAAATATTAGCAGATTCCTCTTTTAAGTTACCAGAGCAATGAAGCTAAATGACAAGCATTAGCTGTTTAGAGCAAAGTAATGTCATTTACAGGAAGGCAGAGTGGATACTAAATATTCCAGTTAAAAGCTTTCAGTCAGTAGACAGATATGCTCACACATATGGATTAACAACACATTTTCCTGCTCTGGGGCCAGCTTTCCTGTCTGTGAATTGTTGCCAAAGCTGTTAAAATACACAAGACTTGTTCACGATTTAACACAGGTTCACAGCTATATTCTCCTACCTTCCCCTGGCACCATACGCATATTTTGCATCAGTGTGAATGAGCGCCTTCTCTCCCATTTCCATGAGCTGCACAGTTAGATCCAGTGCCTAAAGGTAAGGAGAAATTACCATGAAATAAACTTTCATCACAACTTTAATAAATGTCAAACATGCAATAGCTTGGCCATTGCTGTCCTGTGCAATTCTGCTGGAAAAAAGTTCTCGCTTCCAGCAAAGTCTGGGCTTTCTCCCCTTGACTCAACTGTCTACGGTCAATTTTTGAATCAGCGAACAGAAGAAGTCGTAAAAAATGACGTCAATTTTCTGCCCTGTTTTAGAATTGTAGTCTGCTTGTAGGTTTATCAATGGCAGAGGAGGAAGTGAACAAGCAGTTCAGTCCATGTTGGTCACGTTTCCAAATATTGAATTAACATTAACAGCTGCCTCACTGGCAAACATTGGCGACTGGGTAAAATTTAAAACTTCAAGCTTCCAGGAAGCCATTGTTTCTCAATAGCTGAGGGCCCAGACCCTCTGTACGAAGCAAAGCGTAGTACAAGCGGCTAGTAAGGCAAGCCTTAAAATACACTCACTCATACCCAAGGACAATTTAGAAATATCAGTTAACCTAACTTAACAGTCATGCTTTAGGGCGGTGAGAGAACTCAAGCTTTTACAGGGAGAAGACGGGAACTTAATGTAGAAAGATCTCAGGCCAGGATTGAAACCCAGGACCTTCTTGCTGCAAAGCAACAGTGCTACCAACTCTGGCATGATGCAGGCCTTATTAAAAGAATAATTAACAAAACCAAAAAATGTTTTGTACTTGAATGACATCGCCGTCCCCCAGAGTAAACGACAGATTATTTTGCTCCTCTACAAGGGTTCCATCCATCAAATGTGTTTTCAGATTAATTTCCACATCTTGTCCTTTTTGAGGTCGGCTCGCTCGCCCCTTCCCTGGCTCCAAGACTTTCTTCTTAAGCTGGTCATTTCCTGCAAACAACATCAGTGACATTGTATCAGAACAAAACGGATCGCTTTCTGGCGATTATGGAGCAACAAAAGGCTAAAAATTGGTTTTGTTTCACACTGCGCAGATTAAAACTCATTCATACAAAATGAAAAAACAGCACAAAAAAGCCAAACGTTTGAGTTTATCTTTGACATTTGGGTACAAGTAGCTGTGAAATCTCCAATTAGCTTTAACCAAATTATGTCTCATTATTGTGTGGGCTATAAAGCAGCTTCCATAGGGGCATATCCACATGCTGATGGTGCCACTAGCTTTAAAGACTGAGTAAAACTCTCCAGAGGAATGTAACCCACTGTGTCCTGTCGTCCTACAGTTCTCACATACCCAACACATCCAGCCATTCATCCATTTGTGCTGAAGCCTCAGATTCTTCCTCTGCATTTTTGTTTTCTGTATTATCTGCTACATTCCCATCCCCTCCCCCAGCATCTTCCAAAGGTGGAAGGTCATCATCGATGTCTTCATCTAAAACCTCAAAGTCCTCCCCGCTGTCCAGCAACGAGGTTTTTCCACTCTTCTTGGCAGACACAGCACTTTCATGGCTATCTGATGCGTCCATAGTCTCCACTTTTCCAATCAATAGTGCATCACTCTGTCAGGCAGAACAAAAAACAATACAATTATGTGCATTTGAGATACATATTTATCTTTGGGCTGCGATCTTAAGAGATGAAATTTCAAATCACTGCTTGATTCAATCAATCATAAGATGTTTACCTAAATAGTTACATAACTATTTTCTAAAACATTCTACAGTCATTGTAAATTGTAAACAAAGAAGTAGTAAAATGCTCAGAAGAACATACCACACCTATCCGGTTAACTGAAACAAGCTTTCTAGAAGTTTCTAACAAGTTACCTTGCAGCCAAACCCTCAAGCAGCTAGCAGGCTAACAGATTAGCAAAATACAGTAGCGTTAGCTGTTAGTCTCGATATGAGCTAGCAAACTGTCAGTGAACATCAGAAGACCGTTTTCACCCTATTTAGCGACGTACTGTTGTTTTAATAATTTCAGAGAGTAATAACTCGTCTAAGCGTCATTAATGAAATAAAAAAATCCACCATTTACCTCCAAATAACCTTGTTTTGGTCCCGAGTCGTGTCCCCTTACTTCAGTTAAAGGCAGAGAAGTTAGCTTGCGCTTTGTAAACACGGCAACAATTTGATGGGTTAGTGTTGGTCTGTGCTCAACATCATACTGACTTCAATCAAGCAGCAACCTTCTTCCGGTTGACCTGAAACTCCTCCTTCGTGAGTGTTAAAAGTTGACTGCACGCACACACACATACACCCCCGCACACACACCTACACCCCCCCACACACTCAAGACCGGGGTTTAAATGTTTTATTATTTTTGCTGATTTAAAAGCAATCAAGTGTAGAATGCTGAATAATTAAAGACTGTCGAAAAGAAGCTTGTCTACTTTAAAGCATGCAAGAAAGCAGTAATAAAGATACCTTATCTTGAACATTTTGTAAATACCTTCTCCAGAATAGTAGACAAGATGTTTATTTCTACAGTACCATTCATACATTATAGATCTAAGAAAAAATAACCATAATGTATAAATGATACAGAAAAATAAAGGTACACTGTAAATAAAAGGACATTTAGTCAAAATATGCATTTAGGGACTGAAAGTATTTAGTCATCACATAAGATGAAAAAAATAAACTTAAAAACAAATAGGTAAGACCTGGTAAAAATTAACTGGTAAAATAATGTTTGTCCTTAAAGAAAAAGTCTCTGATGACCTAATGGTTATGGTTAATACCTGACCAGTAAGTAATATATTTAACAATTACGTCCTAGACCAGTGTTTCCCAACTCTGTTCCTCAAGGCACACTGCCCTGCATGTTTTAGGTGTTTTCTTGCTTTTGCCTATTTCAATTGATGGCTGATTAACAGGGTTTGCTGAGTTGCAGTCAACTCAATCAGGTGTATTAAAACAGGGAAACATCTAAAACATGCAAGGATGTTTTCGATGTACTCAGGACCAGGTTTGGAAAATGCTGCCCTAAACTATTCAGACCACTCAGTGCTTTACAGACCAGTGATTTTTAAACATGATGTTTTTTGTATGCTTTGTCAAATACAACTTTGTTTGGATTAAGTTGGCCCATTGATTGTGTTATTACATAAAAATGCAGAAGTTGGGGGTTGTATTAGTCTAAAAAAAAATCCCGCTTACAGCGCAGTCTGGGCTTTCTCCCCGACTTGGATTGTCTCCGGTCAATTTTTGACTGGACCAATTAGCAAACAGAAGGAGAGTTTGTGAACAATGATGTTGTTTACCTTTTATGACCACAGTGTACACATCTTCTTGTGGTGGCTTCTCAATGGATAACACATAATTTAACAAAGTTCAAATCATCTCAAGCTGGTTTCTTGAACATGACAAATTCACTGTGCTCCAGTGTTTCCACAATCATCAGATCTCAATCTTTCAGAACATCTTTAACATGTGGTGAAGGAGGAGATCCACATCATGGATGTGTGGCAACTGCATTCTGTCCAGTAGAAATGGACCAAAATCTCTGATGAATGGATCAGACACATTTTTGAATTTGCAATGATGATTTAAGACAGTTCTAAAAACAAGAGGGACCAAACAGCCATGATAACAATATTGTGACACAACTTGAATATTTTTTCATGTAATATGATGAAAGAATGAGGACTAGCTCTTACTATAGACATAAATTTTGTTCATAACTTAGTAAGTGAACAGTGAACATGAATTAATTAATTTTAACATGGGTGTGCTAAATTTAGAACTACAGTGGGGGAAAAAAGTATTTAGTCAGTCACCAATTGTGCAAGTTCTCCCACTTAAAAAGATGAGAGAGGCCTGTAATTGACATCATAGGTAGACATCAACTATGAGAGACAAAATGAGAAAATATAATTCAGAAAATCACATTGTCTGATTTTTAAAGAATTTATTTGAAAATAAGGGTGGAAAATAAGTATTTGGTCAC
>CAEGAE010096214.1:0-62680 GCA_903067095.1 Girardinus metallicus
ATGTAAAAAAAAGAAAAAAAAAAAAAAAAAAAAGAAGAAAAAAGAGGAGGAAGGGAAAGAAAAGAAAAAGAGCACAAAGAGGGGGGGGGGGGGGGGGGGGGGGGGGGGGGGGGAAGTTGAGAGCAAGAGAAGTATGGAGGGAGGAGAGGCAGCAAGAGACTGATGGGTTTTATGCTGTTTTCTTGTAACTGAGCAATAACAAAGGGGCCTGCAGACACTGGGAGAAAATGATTTTTTAAGGCAGCTCATCAAACATAATTAAAAGTTTGGGCTGGAACAGAGGAGCGGCTCTGAGAGTACCTCTTGTCTACGAGAGTGATGTCTGGAAAATTACAATTAATGTTTGTCGAGCAAGTATCGGGATCGGATGATGGAGTGCGAACTCAAATGCCTTCCTTTGCACCGTGACTCAACTAATCTCTCTCTGCAGAAACATGAAGGCCGCTATTGGCAGCAGGTGATTTGTGTGTGAGCTGTTCGGTTATATGCAGGGGGTGGGAAGTAAAACTTCATTTTGCTCAAAACTGTGTTTTTATATATATATATATATACATAATCTTTTCCTTCTTCTTTACCAAAAACTGGAAGATAAAAGTCTTCAGTTTGGTGCCTTGGTCTCAACTAGCCCTTTTTTTGAAGGACCAGTTTGTTAACATGGATTTCATAATTCATTTTATTTGCTGTTTCTCTTTTATTTATTTATTTTGGATATTTAAAATGACTTCCAGTTCTGATGTTGAATATTCTTTAGAATTTAAAGTTTGATTTTTGAGAATGTGTTCTTGCATTATGCCATTGCCATTTATATTCCTTGAAAATGGTCTCAAAACAACAATAATATCGTTTATTGCAATAACTCTTGGGACAATTTATTGTTGTCCAACAAAACTTGTTATTGTGACGGATCTAGCTGTGGGGATCTCTTCAAAGATCCTAAGAACCTGACGGCAATCTGATTTATTGAGTAATCCACTGGTGTCACTGTGTTTAGGAACTGTTAAGGACAAACAGTCATACATTTGACAGATAAGATGCAGATGAGCTTGTATGTAAAGTCTGATTTTTATGTAATGTAATTTAGAAATGTACTGATTTGTGACCAGTATCCAATTCTTGTACAGTTTCGGCCTGCAGATGCAAAGTTTAGCTGATTCTGATTCTTAATCAACAATTTTTGGTATATTTGAAACATAATCATCAAATATAATGGTAAAAAAAACAAAAAAAAACAGGCTTTCCCTAAAACACAAAACTTCTGCCCTATGTTTTTCTTTTGTTATGGCTGTGATCATCCTAGTACTGATCTGCCCAATACAAAATATTTGATATGTCCAATAAGTCAGATATTTATCTGGTTGTCTTCAAAGCTGCACTTAATGCTCCACAAAGTTGCTACTTTTTGACTTCCTTCACTATATAATGTTACAGTGATACGTAAACAGCTGCATCCATTTTTACTTCTATCAACATTGCGCTGCTGCATGACGTCAGCGTTCTTCTTCTGCACATGTTTGGGATTGCAAACTGTTCACACAGAAGTGCTGTCGCATCATTCAGTAGCAAGAATGACCATACAACAACAACAAAAAAATCTGAATTAGCATCAGTGTGAATTCAGCCTAAATGTGGACATTTTTGGACTTCTGGGATCATGTCAGACCAATTGCCAGTCAAGCGGACAGTCGAGTCGGTCAATTCCTTATTTTTCTCAGTGCATGCCTTAGCAAAATGATCCAAGACGTCTACTTTAAATGTTTACTTTAATTACTGAAGCGCAGGAGTATAAATCCACAACTGGTTAGAAATTTGACAAACATATCCTCAACAACGAAATATGACTGCAAAGAGGAGCAGGGAGCAGTGCTCGTTTGATTACAAGTAAAAACACATTTATGATTTGATTCATTTGCTTCGAAGGAGATTAATCACTTAATTGTTGTTGATGTTAGAAGTGCTTTAAAGATCAGATGCAAGAGCCCTTAACGCCTGTGTGTGTTTAATTAAAAATGAAACATACAAATTAACTGTAAATCGATGATTGAATATCGTCCAGGCTCTTGCATTTGTCCTCCGGTGATTCGTGTCGGGAATGATGCCTGGGAAATTCACTGGATTAATATGAAATTGCATTTCACTGAAGAATAATCCCAAGTGTTCGCACATGCTGCAGCCAACAACTTCTATTTTCTCTTTTTTTTTTTTTTTTTGCAGTTAGTTCTGTGAGAACTAACTGCACAAACTACTTCAGAGTTGGAGACGCAATCCCGACTGGGGGAAGAGAGCGAAATCAATGGTGTGATGTCGCAGAGAATATAAGAAATGCAAAAAGTTCCTGGAATAGAAACTAGGGAGCAAGGGAAAGGGAAGTGTGAGGAAAGAAATAGACTTCAGAAAGAGCAAAAACATCACAGGGAAAGAGAATGCATCTCAGACAGGGGGGGAAGAAAGCATGTGTCAGGGATCTAAAAGTGGAGAGAGGATATTTTCTCCTCACTGGATGACACTCGCATCCAATTCAGTCATTTGTCATCCCACATGGGCAGCACGGCTGGCTAATGGACTGGGAAGGCATGAGAGACACAAGCTCAGGGAATCCCTCTGTCGTTATCTGTAGCAGACATTATCGGACCGTTCCTAGCCGGGCTGGCAAGCGGAGCTGACGCCAGCGATGGTTCTGGCCCGCCAGAACTGATGGAGAACAGGGCCAGTTGTTTTAGGAGGCAACAAGGGATTTCTGGCATCTTATTTCTTGTGATTACCAAAGATTGTTGCCATTGTGGTGCTTAAGCTAACTCCTGATTTAACCAAGCAGCTCATTTGGAGCATTTCTGTTCCCAGTTTGAAAGGGCACTGGTGGGAGGTATGAGCTTAATTGACATGAATACCTTAATGGAGCATTTTATCAACATGTCTTGATCTGCAAAGATCATGCAATCCTTTTCCTTCTTTTCTTTCTTCCTTCCTTCCTGTTTCAAAGTTTTAACTTTTTCCTTCTGTTCATCCTTTATCTGTCTTTCCATTTACGCTTTTGTTTGTTTCCTTCCTTCCTCCCTCCCTTCCTTCCTTGTTGTTCTTTCCTCTTTCTTTCTATGCTTCCTTGTGTTCTTCTGACCTCCTACATTTTCCTCCTTTCCTTTGGTTCCGAAATCAATATTCAGTGGAATAACCATGAGGTTTTCAATGGGCTTCAGTGGAGTAGGTTCTTAAATTGTTCCAGAGCTGTATGTAGCATTTTTAACTGAAAGTAACCCAGTTGATTGTCCCATGAAATTGAACAATGTAGTTGGAAAATACATTATACTACCCCTTTAAAAATAGAGAGTAGTTTTCCTATTTAAAACTAAAACCATAAAGTAGAATTCATTAAAGTTGAGCCTAAAAAAGTTGGAAATTTTTCATTTCGGAAAATCTGTCTGAAATGTAATCTTAGTTATGGAAATAGTTAGGGTTAACAATAAAAACACTGTCAGAATACTTAGACCGGTCAGCATGTGGGTGTTGCTTCTGTTCTCCATTTTGATTATTTAACTAATTGAAAGAAGTCATGTACATTTCAATAGTAGTTGAAAATGTGCTACTCTCCGCAAAGCAAGCCTCAGATATTTTAATGTGCAACAAAAATGGAAACATGCTAGTAAAAACAAAGGGCTCAGCTCAACTTTGCTTCTCGGAACAGCGTGATAAGAATTTTCTGAGTAGGTGAGCATGTGCGATCTAATTGGCGCTCGTGACATAAAAGGCTTTAAAGCTATTATATGGCAGCGACTGAAAAGGCTGCCGAGTTCTCCTGTTGCTTGACTGCTCCATTGTTACATAATCGGTACTTGTGCGAGCTCACGCATGCAAACTACATCACAGTTTCACTGCTGGGGCTGTAATCACAGCCGAGAACATCTTATTCTGAGAATGTCAGGTTCCTTTAGAGCCTTTTTAGATAATACTCGAGTACTCAGACAGTGAGTTAAATTTCTAGCTTGTATTAAAAAAAATGCATAATTTAAAGAAGTGCCAACTCTGTAGATACATTAAAGGCTAATGTAAGAGTAAAAAAGCTTTGTGGCATGGAAAAGGCTCACTGCTGTGCACACTTTTTCTTTTTTTTTCTTTTTTTTTTTTTCCCAAGGCATGATACAGTTAAATTCAAATACCTCAAGCTGCTAAGATTACAGCTGAACTCATTCCTGTGAAGGCTGAATGTCTTTTTGCCCCCTGTGGCAGGGTAGCATGCATGAAAGGGTGCAGAGCGCGCTCACTGTAGGCTGCTGTTCCGAGTGCCATTGACACAGCGTAGAGCAATAGGAACGCAGTCTTACACACAACCAAACAGCGAACAGGGAGCACTCAAAGTACTCATGGGTTTATTTTAACTTCGACTCAGCTGATTATCTCTCCTGTGCCACTCGTAAAGAGACTCCATAAAGGCCTAATGGGAAAAATTACAGCAAATCAGCCACACGGATGATCCAGGGCTCTGAAATCAGCTGCTGTTGAAGTTGATAACTTTGATATTAGTAATGGTGCGTGCTGTTTTCTATTTTTTCCATTTTGATGTGAAAGATGATGGGACATACAAAAAAGTGGAACTTTGTTTTTATTCAGTTGTTCATTACGTGCACAGAAGCAGGTTTTTATACAAGCGATGTATAAAAACCTTCTGATTGTAAAAGCTACTGTCACATTGCTTCCTATCTCGTCATCCATTATGACATATCTAAAAAGAACACATTTAAAACATGAAACGATACACAGCATGTAGTGAAAGTCTGTAAAATGAGTTTGAATGCACTACTGTTTTAGATAGTGCTTGTATTTCACTGAAATTTAAAGTCTATTTGCGCCATTACACAGAGTAGCAGCGTTTCCATTGACCATGTAATTGGCAAATTGAAATTATAAAAATAAATCGGCTTAATGGAAACGTATCAATTCTTGAAAAAAAATCACCTTTTTTGAGGCTTTTGCCCTGGTTGAGTTTTTTTTTTTCTTTTTTTTTTTTTTTGGCCAAATCAAAATAAGTGCATTTCTCAAAACTGTAATGGGAACATGTTTTCCGTGACACACAAGTCATGTTATCAACAACCAGTACTGGCAGAAAACACAAAGACAACAACAGGAAGTGGTTGGACGATTATGGTACGGCATGTGTACTGACTCAAACTTTTTCACGTTATTTAATGGAAACATGGTAATTAAACTTTTTTTTTTTTTTGACATTAGTAGAATACAGTAAAAGAAAAAACTGAGTGCAGTGGCTGAAACCAATTTGTTATTCCTGTCTAACCCTACACCAGCCATCGTAAAGATATCAGAGAAAGTTCAAGAGGAAGATCAAGTTTTGCTTACATTCGTAAAGGAAATGCAGCTTGTAATGCTTTTGTTCTGTGAGCCTTTTTTCCCCCCCACATCTAACTATTGCTTGAAGTTAAATGCCTGACACTTCCTGCCATTTGGATATCCTTGACCGACCCACTTGAGAATAGTAAAGGCTGCTTTTAATTTTTAAAACTAGCTTTTATTTTGAAAGTAGCCCTTTTCGCATCCCATGTCAGAACCCTCAGTCAGTGTCCCAAATATAATTTGTCTACTGCTGAAGAAGATAAATATACGAAGAATTTGTCACTTCACAGAAAAGATCATGTCTGAGAGGGCCCAATGATGAAGTAGAGTTCTTGTCTTAAAGCGATTTTAGTTTCCAAAAAAAGTCATTCCAGTTTGTGTCAATGCTGTTTTTGGAACCTTCAAGCAGTTCTCGTGTTTGAATTGGTTGTTTGCACAGTAAACGAAGCCTGTAGATGATACTGAGCCAATGGTTTTCCTTTTCTTGAACAAAATTGTTGAGCATTTCAGATTACTGTGGATTTTAAAGCATAGGTGTGCAAGAATTCAGAAAAATCCAAATTTGATCTGAAATGACTAAAGCTGCAAAACTGCAAAGGAAAAGTGACTAGCATCCATTTAAATTGGCATCATCTCATAGTAACTTGCTTCTTTACCATGACTGTCTTTGTTTGTTGGAACAGGAAATATTTTCTGTAAGCGAAAGAAAAGTGTTTTTTTTTTTTTCTTCTTTTTCTGCCAGCTGGCCAACAGTGTGCAGAACAGAACGTACAGCCAGAAAAACTCCAGTTCCTCTTGCACTTTCTCTGATATCTTTATGAGGGCTGGTGTAGGGTTAGACAGTCATGAACACTTTCAAGAATAACAACAAATTGGTTTCAGCCACTGCACTCTGTTTTCTTTCTTTTACTTCATAAAGCTGCTCACTTTCCTCAAGTCAAGTCCATCTCTACAGCAATTATCTAACTGGCTGTGCTCCTATTCAAGTTGTGCCTTGTTCATTCAGTTGTTGGCGAGCGTTTTGTGAAACGCTTTCATGTTGCAACAATTGCTCATGTTTTTATCGAACTGTGACTGAAAGAAGCCGAGGACAGGATAAAACGGATAAAGTGGAAGCGTCTAACTGCACTGGAAATGTGACGAGGTCAAAGAGCATGCTCGCACTTTTGGTTACTGAAATTATTACGCTAAATAAAACTGCAAATCCTGACATTCAGTTTGACATATCAGTGAATCTTTGGAGGGTTGGTGTGTTCTCCAGCCTTACCCTGCGAACGGGGGTAAACAGCTGCCTCTCTGCCTTCCACACATCCACTCGAGACTTGGCAATGCACATCTGGAGTGGTTGACCAATGCCAAAAACTTCAAAGAATCTGGCAGCCTTTGATGCTCAATTGCATTGTTTATTTTCGCCAGGAGACTTCATGGTTTTGGCATCAGCTGGCACATCAGAGAATGTGTTCACCGCCAGAAGCATATCTTTCCAAAACAAAGAGCTGCCATTATTAATTCTAGTGAAATCTTTACACAATTAAGCATTTGTGAATATAGATATTTTTATTTTATTTCAGCCTATTGAAACCAAAGTAAATTTTGATCTTAGATTTTGATTCGAAGTTCTTTTTTTTCACACCATCAATCCTGCCTTCCTGTTGAAAAGTTGCTTATTTTCGTACAACTGGTCCTTATTTTGGATTCTGTATAGCTGGACTGTTTTACGAGGAGCAGCTGATGTACTAGTATATACTCCCCATCACCATCTACAATGACTTTCTGAATAATTTGGAGTTACAACAACATTAAATTCCCCTTTGGGATCAGTAAAGTATTTCTGAATTGAATTGAACTGAGAAGCGATTACCTGCTGGAGACATCGACTCCGAGATTTAAAAAAAAAAATCCGCTCTAATTTTACAGAGTCACTAACTTTTGGCCGTGAAATATGCAACGCTCCAGCTTACCGGAAATTAAAAGCGCTACAACCAAGCACGCCTTTTCCAGCAATAAAATGTCTTAAACTTTCCTCTTGCGCAATATTTGGAAGAGGACTATATTTGGCACATGGATTAAATGGCAGTGCAGCAAGTGAATGAAGCCAAACTACAACTCTAAAACGGCACAGGAAATTGACATCATTGTTCAAAATTTCTTTCTCTTCACTGATTGGCCACAATGAAATGCATCCTGGGAAATCCAGGTCGGAGGGACAAATCCCAATGAAGGCACTGGGAGGAAGTGGAGTAGCTCAATTTTTTTCCACAGATTATCGGTCTCATACTGTCACAACAGGGTGACAGTTTTAACAAATATGTCAAATCTATTTTTTGTAAAAAGCTTTAAGGAAAAAATTGTAATTGACAAAAATGATTGAAATCATTGGTTTTAAAAGATACTCAATTTAACGTTTCATGTAGGGAATTGAGTTACTCAGATTCTAATTTAATGTACTGTATTTTTATTATTATTTTTTAGTTAGAGGTGCACATTTTATTGTAAATATGTGTTCTACAAAACAGTTTCTTTGCATTTGTCGATGACCTTTTACATGCTCCACACTACAGCATCTGTGTTGGTCAGGCTACTCTTTATCTTGCAGTTGCAAAGTGAATCTCTGAGAACCGTATGATAATCCATTTTCCACCTCCATTATTCCTTTGTGTGGTTATGTTGTGTTATGGATCGTACTGGCAGGTTTTCTATGAACCAAACAAGAGCTCTGTCGCAGAGTGTCTCATATGAATCACCTGGTAGGTGGCAGGAGGTTATTACAGAGAGAAAAACACAGTGATATAAAAGATCTAAAAGAGATAAAGAAGATTGATGCCTCTCCAATGGGGACCCGTGGTAAAACATGCCAGCGACTCTATCACCTTTACGTCTTTTTTTTCCCCCTTCTTCTCCCCCCCTCTGTTCGCCTTTTCTCCTCTCCTTTTAGATTCCCGGTCATGCCGCAGCTTTTTCACGTCTCCCCTCCTCTCACCTTCTGGCATCTTCCCTAATAAATCCCATTTAAGCTCTCATTGCGACCCCTCAATCATCGCCCGGGACCAGCTTAAAATAACACTGTGGGAACCGAAAGAATGGGACAAGCCCCCATGCTGATGTTATTAATTGTCGAAGAGATGAATATCCCATTACAGTCCGACGAAGGGAACGGAGACGGAGCGGGGGTTATGCCATGATTAATGCTAAGTTCATGCAACGCATGATTAATTCTGAAGTGCGAGTGGGTGTTTAATCAAGGCCACATGCGATATGATCAATTATAGGGTGAAGAAAAAGAGCTGGATGATTAGACTACCTTTCAGATTGTGGAACATATGTCACCAGAGGTTTAGTGGGTTCACTTGTAAATGCAGGATTACACTGATGGTAAAATGGGGGATGTAGCCATGGAGGTTGGATTTCACAGTTGGTTTGAAACGATGGGAAGGCGGGGATACGCTGGGATCAGCCAAGTATGAGCTGAATGTGTCCACTGGTTTCTAACGCGGCCCAGTAGGAGCAGGCCATCTTTCAGTCAGAGTGGAACTCGTTTTGGTTCTGACTCCAAATCTTTTACATTGAACTAAGAATGGCACCTTTAAAATAGCAATAATTGGATATAAAGACTAAATGTTTTTGTGAAATATGCTGTCTTAGTGTCTACTTATTTCATCTGCGGGGAAAAAAAGCTAAATTACAAAGAGTTGCTGTAAGTGGTGGTTATTCAGTAGCATGCGGAGCATTTGCACATTTTTTTCATGTTACACCTACTTTCATTCACATAATTTTATTCATTTTAAGCAACACTTCTGCTGGCATTTGGACAGTTTTATTTTCATATGTTGTAAAAAGTCTGTCGAATGTACAAATACCTTTTATTTTCAGTGATCTTAGTGAGTTGCACATTCCTTTGGATCAGAGGAGAGTTTTGATAACTACACTGTATTTTGTGGTAACTTTGCCCGTAGTGCACTATATATTTTGTATACATTTTAATATTATTTTGTATGAACTTGCATGTCTCAGTGTCCTGTTACACCTACATGCCTCCACTGGGGCTCTAAAGGATGTTTCTATTCTATTTCTCCATTTGCTTGTGATTTTATTTGGATTCTCTGTGATGGATCAAAAAAAAAAAAAAGCTGTTCATAATTGCTGAAGCATATGTTGAAGTTCCTGAAGAAATGCATCATGAACAAAGTCACTGAAATGTAACAAAACCAGGTCCTCTGAGATGGAATCGAAACTGGGGGGCCGACAGTCAAAATGTTGTGTGAAGATAAACATTACCTTTCCTTTTGAACCACTGTGAAGCACAGTAGTGGCAGCATCATGCTTCGGGAAAAGTTTTCATTGACAATGGTTTATATCAAAACATATTATGAATGTCCAAAAACTATTAGAGCCTAAAAGCAGAGTTATGATTGGCAGTTCTACACAGTCCAGACAATTCTACTTTAACTTTTACTCTACTTTGTGTTGGTCTATAACATATATATATTTTTTTCATATAAATACATTTGCAAGCCACTGTTTGTTGGTAGCAGAAGAGATTGCAGACAGTTCCCATGCCAGACATTATTCTCCAGTTCCTTCAGTTGTGTTTTTCCAAGTGATCACCTCTAATAATAATGCTTTTTCAAAGAATGACAGCATGGACTGCTTCAAAGGACCAACATCCCCGACTCCTAAAGTCAGACTTTTTACAATGAAATGATTTACTTACTAGTGACAGTCAGACAACGTTGTTTACCAGCCGTCTCCATCTGACATTAACTGCAGTACAGGAGCAGCTGTCCAAACTTGACAAAAGATCGTTTCATCTTTGAATAGAAAAGGAGTGCTTTCTTTTTTAGAAAAGATCTTTCTTCAGCAGTCCAGCAAAAGCCTACATATTAGGTTAATCAACAATTCAGAAGTGACTCGAGTGTTGATTCTCTCATTTGTCTATCTGCTGGCCTTTTGATGAATTAATGACCCACCTCTAATATAGCGCCGGCATAGATGGGCTCCCTTCATCCGCCTAATAACCCTGAACAGGAGCTGATGAGCAGAATTTACTCTTTGTTATCCAGGGTTGATTTTTAGATACATCTTTATTAGCATTTACATAAAAATCGGACAGGATTTTGCATCTTCTGAAAAATTGTAAATGAAACAAGGTGATGTAGCCCTTTGATCAGGATAACAGAGATTTGAGACAGATAAAGTAGACTGACTCAGTTTCAGATTAAAATTCATGTGTGCAAACAGAATGTTTTAGTATACTTTTCTAACACCTCTACCAACATGGCTGTCTTGCTGCAAACTAAGTTTACAAAAGGTTAGCGGCAAACCTGAAGTCTATAGAAAATTCCATTCATTACTAGCTAGTAGTATGTCTGCTGCAAGTAAATACTAATATGTGCATGCTTAAGATTTTAGCAATTTACTTACTGATTGCATGCAGTTTGGCTGGAGTTTGAAGTGAGCTGAAAACAGAAAATGCCACTACGATTAGGTAAAAAGTGTAGAGTCAGAGTTGCACATGTTGGGATCTGCTTATTCCACCGTTCATAGTTTTAAATTCATATAGTTTAAATGTATTTAGTTTTTTTACCATCTGAGTTAGTTTGAACTAAGTCATAAAATGCCTTAACCAACCTGAATGCATGTACAGTTCTTCAAAAAAGTATAAGCCTTAAACTTTTTCTCAGTTTATCAAATTACAACCACAGACTTTAATGTTTTGATATAAATACTGCAGTAGATTAAATACCACACAACTGTAAAGTGCGAAGAAAATGATTCAGGTGTGAATTTATTTACTTTTGATGCTGATAAAAATATGTACACCCTAGTATGTATTTAACCCTCACATGGCCTTGCACGACACAGCAGATGTCAATCGGGGAGGGGGGAAGCAGAATGGGTATCCCGTCAGAGCGTCAGTTCCCGAAACCACACATACACTCTCGCCAAAAACACTCTTTAAAATAACCCTGCCAGACTGTGCGTAGGGTTAAAAGCTTGTTGGGTCTAATTGACACCATCTCTTATGACCATGGGACCCTTACATACTTCCCACATGATGCAATACTTTTTGCTGTTTGAGATTTTTGCACATTATTCAGCAAAATAGCTTAAGATCAATCCAGATGCACAGATAAGCTGTGAATATTTGATTTTCAGCTCCTGTCAGTTTTCCAGTTGGATTCAGGCTTGGACTTTGACTGGACCATCATAACCCATTAATGTGCTTTGATTTAAGCCAGAACTACTGAGATTAAATCATACAGAGGTGGAACCATTTTATTAAGAAGGGGACTTCTGAAGACAGTTTTTTTTTTGCGAAATTTTGTTTATCCAAGGTAAAGTGATCTAAACACATTTTCACACCACACAGGGTTTCTATTTGTAAAAACAAAAATTAAACATGACACATCATTTCTATTCCAGCCAATTCATTTTGCAATACTTTTTTGTTGGTCTGTCACACAAGAATCACATTCTAAAAAGTGTTCCATGGAGACTGTGGATTGCTATAGATGTTTCTCTTGGTTTGACTATCTATCCTGAGAAAGCTAATCTGGATGGATGGGAAAAAAAAAGTTCAAACTGAAAGTACTACTGTTAACTAAAGAAAATAGACAGATATGTCTTTTTTTTTTTGCTTCCAATTTATTGAAATACTTTTTCACATGACTTTTGTTTCATTTGGCCAGGAAAGAATTTTCTTCCAAAAAAATCATAAAAAGATGGCCTTTTTTTTTTTTTTTTGCCAGTGTGTTATTTTTTTTGGGGGGTGCTGGGTATTTATTTTTGTCTTTCTCCTCTTTGCGCCAGAATGGAAGAGGTTTTTTTTTTTAATTATTATTATTACATCTGATACGTCCAAACACAAAGAGGTAGAATGAGTTCTCGGAACAGGTCAGGCACTTTACGTGTAGCCAGTTTTTTTTTCACAGCCCGCTGCATTTACGGAGCAGCTTGGGTAAAAGAGCTCTAAATGTGGGCCCTGTAAATGGATTTGTTGTGCCGTGCCAACTTTCATAAGAGAGCCACAGAGATGGAGCAACACAGCCCCCAAGCAGGACATCATAATTCAGGGGGATAATTGGAGCACTTAAACCAAACGTGGGATTCATGCATGCCAGACAGTTACAGGCCAGGGTGGCCTGTTCCTGAGGGAGAAAGGAGGGAAGCGATGTGGGGAGAGAGGAGGGCATGGATCTGACAACTGAAGAGACGGATGGTTGTCGGCGCAGAAGATGGAAGGCGGAGAAGAGAACAAAACTAAATGGTTAAGAGTCAGCACAGAGTATTGGAGTGAAGCAAAGAAGGAATGATGGAGTAAAGAAGCAGGATGAAGAAAATGGGAAAATAAAAAGGAGCACAGACTAACCAGGAAGCCAATACCAATTATTTTCCTGTTTCATGAGGTGTAGCGCAATCTTCAGGAGTCCTCTTCTAGGGCTTTCCATGCAAGTCGGCACCAGTCGATGTGGAGTGTAAATAAAACACTAGTGAATTCTCTACTTGTGAACAAATTAGCACTCACTGTTTTTCTCAGTTTAGATTCCACTCTGCCAGATGTTCTCACCTAACAAAGCTGGTATTATGTGGAGGGAGGAAGTTTGAATATGGTGCAGTGGATTCTAAACCTCATTATATATTTAACAATGGGCAGCCTCTCTTTATCTTTTGGCTATTAACATTTTTCTTGGTTTATTCAATTAGAAATTTTAACTTGTGTGCAGCTGCAGGTATTGTAAGAATCTTTCTTAAAATATTTTGAGGAAAATGAAGGTAAGACCTCAAACACACTGCCTCTATCTGTACTAGTAAAAAATGTAAAGAAATCAGCTAAGACATAAAAAGGAGAACTGTAGACCTTCATAATTCTAGTTGTTTTGACCAAGGTGCCATGTACAGCTGTTCAAACTGTATATGAAGGTACGATCTCCTCTTTCCTGTGCAGAAAATCCTTTTCAGACATTTTCTCTCATGATTGGTTGATTGGTTATCTAAACAAAACTATGCCTCTGTCATTCTGATTCTTCATCTGTTGCGAACTGATTGATAGTGATTCTTTGATTACAGGAATATTCCAGCTTTACTTTGGGCACATGTTCAGCATTTTCCACTTATTGGTGCTGCAGCAAATGGCACCACAAGCAGACATATTCAAGTTTATCCTTACTTACCTAAACAAAAGAATAACTTTTACTAAACAGGAAGCCAGTCACTTCAAAAACATTATGGTTCACTGTGTGTGAATCGCTACAAAGACGAGCTGCTTTACTGTGACGCTCGGCATCTTACCCGAGGTTGCACTGCAATGAATAGGGGGGATAACAACAAACCACCATCTCTGTCGTTTGCTTTTATAAAGATAAAATCTCTTTAAATGCACGTCGGATATGTAATTTGTCCCTTTCTATTGAATCAGTATGCATGTACATAAAGGGTACCTAAAACTTCCAGATGCAGCTCAGCGGTGACTGGAGCTCTTCGAGTTAAGTGAGCGGCGTTTAGGAATTGTCACTTCGACATATTGTGATAATGACCTAATTTTACAGCCACACTCCTTGAAAAAAAACACACTTTATACTTCATAATAATAGAATTATTCCTCCGACTCTACCGGCAGGGTTCTGTCCTTGTAGTTACCTTCTCTATTATTTTGGCGGTGAGACTGTGGAGCAACACTCTGACAATGAAAATCTGCAAAATACAAGAAAACGACTCAACGCATGGGAATTATTACATGGGTTTGAGAGATGCCTGCCTTATGGACTGTTCCGAGGCGGTCCCAGACCACAAACAGAGACCATCTGGCAAGTAAGGCGGGCTACAGCAAACAGTCAAACTTTCCAAATGAGTTTTGATCTGTGTACAAAAAGCCCCCCCACCCCCATCACTCTTTTTCTATTTTTCTTTTTCCTTTTTTGTCAAGCATTTGAAGAAACACTTGAAGTCCTTTCAGTAATCTCCGCATTCTGATCCCTCATGCTTCCCCGTTTGAAAAGCTCCCCCTCCTTCATTAATTTTTAAGTCCTGCCGCGATCTTTGCACTTACTGCCAAAGCGTTATTTTCTGCCTGCTGCCGTTTGTCAAAGCAGCTTGGGTTTGAAAGGAACACAAAGTGACAACGTGAAAATGGCAACAGAAGCTGTGTTTCAATCACGAGCATTAAAAATGTGGGTGCCTTTCTAAATGTAGCCCTACAGCTTTCCTTTTCTTTGCCTTCATTGAGTCTCTTCACCTGTTATTGTGTGGGCTGCTTTGAGGCGGAACCTCATTTAGTTGAAAGGGAAACACAAGAAGGTGTCAGGAGGACAGGGATTTTTTTGTACTTAACTGTGACAGACAGGGGTTTTAATTTTTCTTGCATGTCTATATGAATTAATAATAATTTCTTTTAAAGGGTGTAATATGTAATTTCAAGGGAATCTGCTATTCACTTATCTCAGCTTTGTCTCATACTCAGCTTTTTATTTCTAACAGACTGTGAGGAAAAAGCATCTAACTTTCATAAATTTGTGGAAAATTGCGCACAAGAGTCAGTGTAATATTCATTACTGAAAGCAAATTTGAGTTGTTGATCAACTAGAGGAAATTTGTTGCCTCTCTAGAGTCGTAAATGTAATTTTTGTTATATTAATTCAACTATTAGATGTTCTTTCATTTTGATTTTGGTCATGGCAGTTTGTAATGTTTAGATTTTGATCAATGAATTTTTGTATCAACAAAACATGCAAAATATTTATACCTGCAATAGAGCATTAGGCCAAGATGGATAAAAGTAAAAAATATAATTGGGCCAAGAAAAAAAAAAAAAACTAACTTTGAAAACATATTTTCACAAAAAATGTTTTGAAATTCTTTGTTGAAAAGTCATAAATTCACAAGAAAAAAACCCCCTGATGATTAGAAGTATAAATTAACAATATTAAAACTAAGAAATGTCCTGACATAAAAGGAATAGAAGCTTAAGTGATTAAAAATGCATCAAAATACTCTTTTACTTAGTTTGGAAAATATGTAGATGTGTGTATATTACATTTACCATCTCCATCTTAGATGAATTATACAAATGCCTGATTTATATTTGAAAATTCAGATTTTTTTTCGTCCAAACTTCCAATTTTACAATATTGCAGAAAATCCACACTTTAATCTTATAAGTGAATGCCTTTAATCATAAGAAATCAAATTTTTTTCCCTCGCAAATGTAAAACTTTGCAAAAGTAGCTTTGTGGCATGAATCTAAATTTTGTACTTATTTTTTGACAAATTTACTTCTGGTGGCCAATTATTTTTCTCTTTTATCCAACACGGCCCTAATACTGCGCTGTTCCTTACCTCTTGAAGTTTTTCCACTTATCTGTCCCAGTACAACCTTACACCCAAATGTATTTAATGAGATTTATTTTTCATTTATGTCACTTTCTTCATTTGTTTTAAATTTTACACTTTCCCCCTTTACCTTAAGTTGAACTCTTCATTATTCTAGATCTTGTAATCTGAAGTGAGGAACGCATCAAAATTTAAGCTTGAGGGCTTCTGGTTTAATCAGTATGTGTACGTGACGAGCGGTATGTCATGATCTCCTCTCTCTGTCGCATTCCGCCTGAAGACGAGTCAAAAGGTCACGACTACGTGTGTGATTTCTTAACCTTTATCGTTTCAGCGGTCTCTATTGCATCAGACAGTAATTGTCAGGCCAGCTAGACGATATTTCCTGCTTTCGCAGAGGCAAACCTATTCAATAAATTTACACTGACACTCATAAAGAGACTGGCTGTGGTTCATGTTGACATAAACCAACGTGTCATGTTTTTATGAAATGGCCAGAGATGATGGATAGTGATTGACAGAGACTCTATTCAACCAACAACTTGTTGCAATTTCCCCAAAGGCCTGTCCTTAGGCTGGAGCTCATGGGGAACCATTATGAGCAAATAAATACGTTGGGGCCAGTTGTTGTTCTCACTGCTGTTGGTAACATTATGACAAAAGAGCAGACAACAAAAATCAGTTGTTTTTACAGCGCATAATGAAGGTGTACAAGTAGAGGAATAGAATATCCTACAGTTGAATGAAAATATGGGAGAAAGATATTGTGTTCGTTGTGAGCAAAATAAGATTGAGAAATTTTAGTTTGAGTACGCGTATGTACTTGGCAGAGGAAAAATGTTCTGTAATGTAGATATTTTAATGTTTCTCTACTCTTACAAAGGTCAGCCCCATACAACAAGAATCCCTTAGCTGGATTTTGATTCCAAAAAAAAGAAACAGATCCTGTAAGGCTCAGCTTTGGCTGTTTTAATTGTGGATTAATACTTTGCCGCACCTCACAAACTTGAATTTCTAATCATGTAGATATTTAATAAAGTCTAAGACGGAATCAAGAATTACTTCAAATTTAATTACAACTTTTTTTGTACCCAATATGGATTATTAATCCACAGTGCCTTGCCAATGAGTAAATCCCCCTTGGACTTTCACATATACAATGTCACAACAAGAAAATTCAGTATTTTAATTGCCATATTATATAATTTACTTTTTTTTTCTGAATTTACATCTACAAGTGTTCGGAGTGTGTATTTTCCAGCTTTCCATATCTAAACACTGAGAATTTTGCTCATTCTCCTGAATGCAGAGCATCTGTGAGCATCAGTTTTGAAATCTGGTGCAGGTTTTCAATTAGATTTAGCAACAGACTTTGATCATTTCCAACTTTGTCCATATAAACCAAGAAGTACAACTTTTCTGATAGTTGTTGTGGATTAAGGTACAATTGTCAACTATTCTCTCGCCAAGGTTTTGGCTTTCTCCACACCCTCTAGGTACCTTGGGGTTTTATGAAGCTTCTCTGATTATTGATATCTTTTTTTTTTTTTTTTTAATACTTTGAAAGGTGTGTATCTTCCTATTTTAACTTTATAATTACCTGCAATTAGGCGAATATCCATCGCATAAAATCCTAAGAAAATACCCTGAAGTTTGTGGTTGAAACATGACAAAAACATGGATCTGAATATCAATTTTCTTTTGGACCAAATTTTAGCAGATGTTGTTCATGATAAAAAGCCTGGTTCTATAAATAAAGGAAATACCCATGGATGTTAGTAGATTTACTGACGCACATCATCCAACAGCATCTCCTGATTAGTCTCTTTGATGGCTGATATCAGTGCAATTAGGCACTTCACAGAAAGAGCTGTGCCACAATTTCAATTTTAACGAATTGTTTACATTTCACGTAACATATTAAAAAGAATGATACAACAATCTTAGAAACTTCACTTGCAAATGCTTTCACTCGTTAATGCCCTCAGAAGTCTCGCCTACTTTATATTCCTTTTTAGCTTTGCAGTAATAATGATTCTGACTTGCACAACAACAACAAAGTACACTTGTTTGTTCCCTTGCTTACAGATAAAGCACTCGAGTATGGAGCGCCAGCTGTTGCCTGCAGTACAGTATGCTAATTACCGCAGCTTTGCAAGCGGGGATAGGCATAAGAGCATACAGTATTGCCTCAGTTGAGTGTGAAGTTGAGATGTGTGTATGAGAAGCACATTTCCAAAAATGTTGCTTCAACGGCAGTGTTGTGGATTCAATGTTGATGTTCTCTGTTGCTCAATAAGAGCACAGAAATTCAGGGGTTTAGTGTGTACACCCTCCTATAAGAGGCATTTAACAAGTGTAAAGACCCATTTTTGAAAGTAAGAAAAAAAATAATGCAAATGTTTTGCTCTTCGTTTTATTTTTGGATAGCACATCATGTTACTGGTTGGCTTCATATTCTACAGCTAAACCACATATTTAAAAATATGCAAAGTGCTTTTAAAAACATTAGATTCTATTTAAACAGGGACATATTCATAATATGATACGAAACACTATCTGTTTTTTTTCTGTAACCTTACCACTTAGATGGACAATTTGACATGTTCTCTCTGGGTTTACAAGTGGAGAAATATAGTGTTTGTTAAATCCCTTATCTTGGGCTGTAAGTTAAAATATCTACACATACTCTGAGCATGGTCAAATTGTAATTTGGGATTAAAGCCCAGCATGTCTTCGACTCTATGCATTTGGGATGCTGAAGGTAAGAAAGTCTTCAGCAGAGCAAACAGAGCTTCTGCGTAGTGAAACATGAGAATACATGGCCTCTATTCATTTGTTTGTCAAATTGTGAGCTTATCGTTTTAGACTCATAGCAACAGGAAACCTTTTCCAATCTATTGTACAATTTTGGCGAGCCTGTGCAATCTGCACCCTTAGTTTTCTGTTATTAGCTAATTAATTTATAACGGTCTGACATAAAACTGTCATAGCATGACAGTTTTATCAAATATGTAAAAAAACTATTTTTTAAGTAAAAGTTACATAACACAGCTTTAGCGCTGAATGCTTTTTCTTCATGTCTTTGTGATAGTAAGTGGTAATTTGAGCTGCTTTTGCCTTTTTATATCATCTCAATAGAATTTTTTAAAGGGCTTTTTCTGTTATTATATATACTTTTTTTTTTTTACATGAAAACCATAGTAGAATAACTTACTGTAAATCCATATTTTTTCTCCTTATTCTGACACTCAGTTTGAACTTTAGCAGGTCACCTTCACAATGTTCGGAGGTCTAAACGCATCTAGCTGCTGCGATGAGTTTGTGTTTCAATGGCTCTTAAGAAATTGAACAGGTGTACCTAATAAAGTGGCCTGTGTATGTATTTTCACTCAGTCCACAGCAATAACTTTTCAAAGCTCAGTGTTTCCAAAAGGAGTTTTTTTTGGGGGTTGGGGGGGGCAAATCCATATCCACTAAAAAAATCCCTTACATTTTATATCGGCCTCAGGATCTTTTCCACAGCATTTATTTACCACTGGCTCACAAAGCAACCTTCTTGTTTGCACATTTTTATTTTCCCAGGAAGTATTTCACACAGCCCTTAAGGGTGGTGCCCACAACGTGAAACGCAGGGCCATATTTGTTGAGCGCAGCGGTTGAGTCACCCCGACCGCCCTGAGCTCTCAGATGAGGCTCATAAGAGTCTTAGATGGTCAATTCCTAAACTGTCTCCGGGCCCTCTTTTCCAATCCTCTGTAGATTCACAACATTGATCTGAAAGCCTTTCTCCCTGAGCCACTGTCTTCTCCTCCAAAATCACATCTCCTTTAACTTTCCTGTTTTTGTTTTTTTTTTCTTTTTCTTTTTGATCCAGCCTTTGTTGTTTTGACTCCTGATCCCAGAGGAAATTCAGCAATATCAGAGGAAAAAGAAACTGCTTCCTGTCTTTCACCCAGTCACTTTCCATCTTGGGAAGGGGAAAAAAAAAAAGTGGGTTGAGAAAACGATAACGGTATTCAAATCTGGTTAACGTTTTTAGAGATGTGGGTAAAGTACTGTCAAGCTGAAGCAGAGGACTTTAGGTGAAATATATGATGCATGCAAGGTCTGTCAGATATACCCTTTTCTTTCCCTGAGGGAGAGTCGGTGAAACTGTGCTGAAAAAGGAGTGTTTGCTAAAAAGGAAAAATAATTGAGCTCTGATGGGACATTTGGCTTATTTTTTTTTTTTTTTACTGGATTTGACAGGTTACAAGTTGGCATTTTTAGAAATCTCTCTCTTTTTCTCTTCCTTTCAATGGCGCCCTGCCTCCTGCTGCTAGTTCCCATTGCAGCCCGGTGTAATTTAGGGTAATGCTGTTAATGACGTTTGAGTGGTGGCTCTTCTCTCTCTCCTCTCTCTCGCACATACAGACGGAGACACACGCACACAAAATCACCGGTGGCAGCCGATGGGGACGTTTCATTATAGTTAGCAGGGGGAAGACGAGGCAGAGGCGGCTCACAGGCATGGACGACCTCGCCGTGGGGAAGCGGGAGCTTTAAACGCTAATTAGGATGACTTTGGGAGACCAAACAAGCGTAGAGGGGGGAGGCGAGCATGAGAGGGGCTGGAGATTTGAAAAACTACTGGGAGGGTTGGACGGTAAAGGTGATGCCTTTGAGTAAAAATGACAGATGAAACAGGCGGCAAAGACGTAAGGGAATGACAATGACACAAAGTCAAATAACAAACAGAGACAGACACGGAAAGGCAAGAACAAAACAGTGATTGGTAGTGGGATATAATAGAATTTTCTGAGAATATTTGGGCTGTAACATGGAAGGTGTTCACTTTCAGGGTATCTGATTTGAAATTACACTGATTAAAGTGCCTTGATTTTTGACTGAGATCCCACTGTTCTGACTGCATATGTGGAGGGATATTTGGTTATGAAACTGACTTAAACTTCACTCAGTAGGAACTAAGCAGGTCTGCCCTTTGTTCACACCGCCCACCACTACTGCTAATTGGATGAATCTTTGAATCTGTCCCACCAGGGTTGGTATTATTCCAGCAGAGAGTAGCAAAGTTTCTGCAGAAGAACCAGCAGAAGAATCATTTACAAGTTATGTAAATGACCTGCAGTCTGCCCTGGCAGTCGCTATTCATGCCAAGGGGGAACCCTGCTTGCGCCATTTTGGTTTCTTATGCTCCACCCCATTTCCCAGGAGGAGTGGCACCACCTTCGTGTCTGGGTGTCCCACACCACCTCCAGCTGAGACCCCAGTACCACCTCAACACATTGTAGCTGCGTCTTTCCATTAGACGGGTTGAGGTTTGTTTCTGAACACCTTGTACAAGTGACTCACAGGCCAGACCGCAATATCAGAACTCATGGTGAAAGGCAATGTGTCCATCCTCTGTCCACTTACAGGTTCCCAATTATCCCAGTACTCAGCTTTTCTTATGACAGAGGATTTCCATTTATTTATTTCAATATTAGCTTATATTTACTTTCAACCTTAAAGCTGCAGTATTTAACTTTTATTTAAAAAATTACATTTTTTAAACATATTTGACTATCTCTGTGTTATGATAGTATAACATAAGACAGAATCTGTGAAAAAATCTACTTCCTCTGCCTCCTTCCTTTGGTCCTGCTGCCATCTGCAGAAATACACACTAACAACCAATCAGAGCCAGGAGGAGGGTCTTAGTGCTGTCAATCACCCTAGTGTTCACATCATCCTCCTTTCTCTCTGCTATACTACAGCTAGTTCTCCACAACAGAGCCTACTGTGAATGTCAAGGTTAGTTAGCACAGCTACCAATGACAGTGGATAAACAGTTTACTTGGAACCGTAATTTGTTTCTTTGCCATTAGCAAATTAAGCAGCGTGTACACGAGAATGACTGACAGCACTAAGACCCTCTTCCTGGCTCTGATTGGTTGTTTTTGACTGTGAGTGGTGCATTTCTTCAGATGGCAATAGTAGCAGTGGGAGAAGGTGACAGAGTGTAATCTTTTCACAAATTATCTGTCTCATGTTATCCTGTCATGACATATGTAAAAAAACAACAGCAAACATATTTGTTAAATCTTTAACTATGACACTCAACATCTACATTGCTATAATCCCCTGGATTTCATCACAAACCCATTTTGTGTGGAAAGAAATGCTCTTTACAGTAAAGCAGTCAAATAAAAAGGGATGAGCAATAACAATGGTGTTAGGAGATCAGCAAATGGATACATGCAAAGTATTTCAGATTTAAAAAAAATACAATTTTAAGAATAACAGCTTGGCTTGACCTCAGCTCTCCTTGCTAACAATAATTAGTTATGTGTAAAAACAGATTCAACAGAGGGCCAAGTACAAATTAGAACAAGCATCAAAATAAGAAAATTATTTTTATTCCTTCAGCGACAAACGAGCCCTTCCATTTCTGCGATTTCACCTGCATCCAATAAATCATGTAACGTAACATTATGTACAGTAAGCTTCATGCACACTTCACTATTATATTTTGAGCAGAGATTTCAGGTACAATGATGTCTAACATGGACCTGAAAAATAAAAGATCACAATGTATGAAACACGTTTGTACCTTGTATCTGCAATCAGACCTCTAAATGCAGCTATTTCAACCACACTATGCTTCATGAAAAACAAACTTACTCAGTCAAAGAAATGCATGGAAACAGTTTGTGTTCTGTGCTCTGCCATGGTTGCTATGGTACATTTATGTAATGTACGTTGAGCCATGCTTGAACTCTGTCAGTGTGAGCAGTGCAGGTAAATTGCTCTATGTGGCTTTTTCTCCGTTTCTGCCATAATGTCCACAACAACTCTTTGCTTCTACCGGGTAAAATGCTGCGGGAAAGATAAATGAATGACCTCCAACAGCAAAGAAGCATACATAGAACATAGAAAAAAACCCACGTAATTTTTTTTCCCCCTCACTCTGTGATATAAAATCAAACTTCGTATTTCCTGTTGACATACATTTCCTTAGGATTTGGTAAAAATGCAATTTTAAGCGTATCTAATTTTCTGTGAAGCTTCTGCATTTTGTCCTTTACTGCTGCATCCTAAATGCACAAAGGAGCGTTACAGGAGATTCTACCTCCTAACGGCTGTTAGTCTACAACCATCATTGCTCCCAACAAACACCAAAAGTGTTTACCTCCATGATAGTATTTGTGCAATTTTACTGTTGCACAATTTTATTTTTTTAATTGTCACTAATTGTGAATAGTCTGTATTGTAATGCTCAAATCGACATTCAGGTTTTGTAAATTTTTTCTCTTTTTTTTTTTTTTTTTTAATAATTTTTTATAACTAAATATTTATTTTTGAAATGTTTCCCGTAGAGTTTTATTCTTCTGTTATACTCAGTTTTTTTTTTCTATCTTCATGAGCCTATTTACTGTTATTTCCTGTCACATTGCAACAGAAATATCCTTACTTTGGCACAGTAAAGGACATCTCTTAAACTGTAGTTTAATCAGACCATATGAGGTATTTGTCCCTGAGTGCATTTTCCTCTTACTTGGATTTTATGGTTACTTTTGCAGTAAAGACTTCTTCGTTGCTGAGTGGCCAATGTTCGGTCCAGAGCTAGTTTCACTTTGGATAAGGAGTTTTCTTTTCCATTGTGTCACAAATATTCCTTAGAAAAACTCCTATTAGGTTATAATTGTGAAGTACTTTTGTTGTTTTGCGTTTCTTCTGTTTTTTTTTGTTTTGTTTTGTTTGTATTTCCTCTAATTCACGTAAAGCACTTTGAAATGCTTTGTTGCTCTATATGTGCTACATAAATACAATTAAATTACTTTACAAGGTGTTTATGAACACAAGGTGTTTATTTTTTCTTTATGAAGTGCTAGACTTCATTAAAAAAAATAAATCATATTACGTCATATTGCTTCTTTATGAAGTAATAAACATCTCTCTCTTATCTGCATGTAGAAAATATCTTAACAGGCATAATAATCCTAACTGACCAAAAACAGTCAATTTGATTTTAACATTGAGGGAACAAATAATTTTTCTAAAATTATGTAAATATCTGTTTTCATCTGAATATGCTGCATGGATACCTACAAAAAAGCAGCTTATGTCACTCCAGCTTTTGCCGAGCTCAGTGAAGTGAGTGTATATCTGGTGAACCCACTCCTGCCAAATTAATCGTACTTTTAGACTAATCAAGAGTTTACCGAGCTCTCGTGCGCATATTGTGATGCATATACATGGAAATGTTGTTTTTGTTGCTGCTGTCACTCAAATTGCTGTTGCAGCACCTTGTGAGATGCTTAAGCCAGCAGAGGCCAGATGCTCTGTAGGAGTGTGAATATCTGAGTGTGTGTGGATGTGGGCCTGTGTCTGTCCCTGTGTATGTAGGTGTGTGTCAATCCTGTGTGTTTGGGAGGTGTTATGTCGAGGAGGATGTTCTCCCTCTCTGTGGATGTGTAGCTGCAGCTAACCTAGCTCATTCTGACACACACATACACACATGCTTGCTTCTTAGCTATCTCCCCTGTTCCACTGGCTCTTTGGTAAATTCATAATCTTTGAATATGTGGCTGAATATAAATGAATTCTGATTTTATTCATTCTATCATCCCAATGCTGTCACATTACATTAAGACATTAAAAGTTTTTTCACCAGTTCTAAACACAATTGTGAATGATTTGTTCCAAATGAAAGTCAAATATTTTCTCAAATTTGACCATTTATAGTGCTTTACTAGCAATTAAGCAAAAAATTTAATTTGAGTGTTGTGCAGCGTAAAAATGTATTTCATATCTTATATCTCTTAAAATAAAATCCTCATTTTTAGTCAGGTTAGTCAAGATTGAGCATCTGAACCAGTTGTGACAAAAAAGCAAAAAACAAATCTGTTAGGGGTTATTTACTTTCTAATACCATTGTAAATGGAGTTTGGACTTGGGGTTAGGGGTATGAAAGGGTTTTAGGGTTGGTGCTGTGTATGTATGCTTGCAGCCAGATAAAGACTTACTTACAGATGGCTGCTTTCCAAAACCCCTGTTTGAGCTGACTCTGCAGACTTGGCTACATGGGACAGGGCACAGCAGATTAGCATTTGGACTGAGGATGACATGATGCAACAGAATCATTTTTTCCAAAAACTGTTTTAGGGACCAGTTTGCTACAAGAACAGGCACTTTTTAAAAAGTGATTCGGGTTGGTGCGTGGTGTAGCGGTAGAATGAGTGTCCCATATACAGAGGCTGATGATTCTTGACTCAGCCGTCCGGGATTCGATTCCCAACCCTGGGACATTAGCTGTGTGTCTTCTCCCCCTTCTCTCTCTCTACCATCTTTCCGTCCTAAATACTGCAACTTTAAAAGGCCAGTAGGGCCTCAAAAACCTTTAGAAAATGCGCCTAGATGAAGTGGATTTAATTCACCAGGACATTTTTGAATGAACCATATGGAACCTGACATTAGCGTTGGCATGCATATGGATATTTGTAATTATGGGAAGTGATTTGGTCCTGACCTGTTTGAAGTAAAACAAAAACAAACCAAAACCTGGTAGATTACAGGAGAATTGACAAGTAAAGGATAAGGATGACTGAATATTTTAATGTCTTGAAAATGTATTCACTTTCCTTGAATACATTTACGCATTTACCCATTTGAACTCAGACCCCTTGTATTTGATATTCCCCTAAAGCCTTACAGGTTTAAGAAGATTACTGACCAAAAAACGTGCCAGAAATGCATCATATGGATGAAGCATAACATATTTGGAGACATTTAAAATAGGGTTAGCTCATAGAAGATCTAAAGTTTTGAAGGGGTGTAACAAAAAAACCATTAAATGTCACGTTTAAGTAATGCAGAAGACCCGCAATCATGTGGAAGATGATGCTCTTATGCACATATTGTGAGATTAAATCAAAATTTGACTCTTTTTCCTTGCAGTAAAACTTTCAATGCTTAACAAGATCATTATTAACCATGTCACTGAGTGGCGTTTGCACAGAGTACGGTTCTAAAATAATATTTTTTCTGGATCATTCACATTGCCTTCTCTGGTTAAGAAAGCCAGCATGTGAAATTACTTTTCACTGTCTGACAAACGCTTGTGAAGATAGTAATTTTGCCAACCCATTTTTAGCTTCATAAGTCATCGGTGAGATGACACGGTAAAAAAATGACACCCAAACACTCCAGGTGGCGAGGACAGTGAAGGGCTGTATATCTGCTAAGGCAAATACATCTGTACAAAAAAAACAGAAGAGTAATGCTCCAAAGTTTTGATTGGAAAATTCATGTTAAATAATACATTTAAACTTAAGCTTTTATTATTCAGTTGTACAGCATTATAATGGATTCAAACAATGTGATTTAAAAAAGAATCAAAAGTCTACTTCTGGGGGGAAAAAAATCTTTAAAAAAAACATGGCCTGAGCCTCATTCTTCCACTTGCATGCATCACAGTGTGATGATGTTAGATGAACGATGAGCCTCGCTGTGCTGGGGATTCTCTGGGGTAACAGTAGCTCAAGGTCAATGTTTGTTCCATCAGACCACATATTTTGTGTCACACTCTGAGCTTAGGATTTCATTTTTCCCAAGCAGCTGGCCTGCTACTTTAAGTCTCTGCTTGTCGTCTTGGTCAAGGTCCTTCACGCCTGATTAATTTACCTTATAATGCAGAAAGAGTCAGGATACTCCATCACATACTCCTCCAACTCCCCTTCTTGGACTTGCTGGCGTTCTGGTGACAGCCAGTTTTGGTCAGTCATCTTGGGAGGTGCCCAACTTTATGTCTGGAGGCCCATTAAATAAATAAGAAGTATTACCGAAAGGCCCATTTATTTCAGGAACTTGATCACTAAGTCAAACACATTAGCTACAGTGTATAGATTAATTACACACAGATGTGGACCTTTGTAATCTGATGGACGAGCCTCATCTGAATGCATACTCTAAGTTATTGAATATGACTGTAAATTAAGTAAGTGAAAACAAAATTGTTCTGAAAAGTTTTCTTTGGTTTCATTCAACATGAAGCTGAAGACGAAAGGAAATCTGGACGGATTTGAACGAGAGACCTTTTACATGAACTGACCTGGTCAGCATTCTGAATTAAAACAATATCCTCAAATCCAGTGAATAGTGACGTTCCACTCAGACGTCACTATTTGCTGTGAAATTTTTTGTTTCAAATTAAAGTCTTTAAGTTTGAGTCCAAGACAAAACTTCAGTCATTAAATCTGAAGTCTTTCATATTGCAGCTTTACATTGACTCCTGTTTAAGTCGCAAGCTCCAGTCCCTGTTTTTGTCCTGAAAAATTAAATACTTTCTTTCATACTTCTTGCAATCCAAACGTCCTTTAGGTCTTAATAATTTGCCTCTTGGAGATGCAATAAAATCTAATCTCCTACCAGAAATCGCACACAAATTTCTAATCTGTTCACGTTATTATTATTCTCAGATGGCCACCATTTACGCATCATGGCTAAGTTGTCGTCTAGAGCTATGGATCTTTTTTTGGCATTCTCTCTTGAAAGTCTGAAGCATACCACAGGCTGGATGTGGTTAAAAAAAAAAAAAGTGAAGTGGATACTTAGCTTCCATGCACAGCTCATTGAAGCTGCAGAACAGAAGAAGCACTGTATGTAATTTCAGAAACTTGTGTTAGCACACATTCATTTTGTACTTGTAAGTAATCTTGACTGGGGAGTGCTGTCTGAAATAGAACACGGTATTTTGGGCCTTTAACCCAAAATGATGATTACAACATCTCTTGTGGTAGCTGGCTGGTTTATTTCACAACTTGTCAAATCTTTTGCTGACTCTTCAGATAACTCTGCAACCCTTGACCACCAGCAACGCTGCAACACAACACATTTGGAGAGAAATCTGCCATGTTAGCATGTTTGATATTAGCCTCATGAGATCCTTTGAGCCAAGAGGATTGCTTTTTGTTGCTGACATGGAAACGGCATTCAGTTCATTCAGTGCTCAAGATATTTGGCAGCCTCAATGCTAACATTATGCCATTGCTTTAAAACATGTAATATTAGTTTATTAACAGTTTTGCTGCAACATATTGGATTTCAAAAATGTTTAAACCTCATTTTAGATGTCAAATTTTTATGATGGGGAGAAAAATGAGACCATGGTGAATCTTTTAAACACTTTTCCTTATTTTGACAGATATCTGTTCTCTGTAATTTGACTAGAAAGCAAAACTCAGTGCCTATATGATGTTTTATGGCACATAGAGAACTCATGAAACAGCAAGACAGATTTTGGAACCAAACATTAAAGTTTGTTCATCACAAACACCTATTTTTCACCTGCTTTTAGGAGATTTTAGCAATGAATTGATGTTATTTAGAATGAAAAAGCTTCTGTCTTTTGGTCCAATTCACTTTTCTAGACAGGAACATTATTGGATCGCAACAGTACAAACTAGAAATCCTCGCAGCTCCTTCAGTGTTACTTCCAGTTTTCCTGATTAGTTAATGAATGTAATTTACCAAAAAACTTTAGGTCTTTAGGTAAAGTAGCTTCTGTAGTGTATTTAAGAAAATATCACCCATCATGAAACCACATGGGGCTAATGTGTGAAAATGATCTTTTGCTTCACTTGTTTTGTGTGTTGCTTGCGTAGCATTGTCTAACTCGCCAAAAAGAGCTATTTTATTTGGCTTTTTGACCTTTGCTCCTGCAGTCTTCTTTTACCCCCCTCCAGCTAAAACAATGCTTAACTGAAAGATAAATATTTATGCCACTGAACTGCAATGGGATTTTGGCCTGGGATCTCTATAAATTTTTCATATGCTGCAAGACTGCAGAGGAGCTTTGGGAGCTGTTCAGGGATCTGTTTAAAGCTAATGTTGGGAGGTGCGGTGAACTGATGTCACAGAGAGATAAAACTCCAGCGATACAAATGTTCCTGTGCTGTGGACAAAGATGAGTATCTTCCAGATAGGCGTTTTGCTGTTACCCCAAAACCAACACAAACTCAAGTTGTTCACGTCTCATACATTTGAAAATGAATCGTTTGTAGCCGTACGTTTCCGCGCACGCTCTCAATTTGACTTTTTGCATATTTTATAAACTCCACAGTCCTCGGAGCAATTCTGTCGTCTGGGTTCAGAGGTCGCGCCACGTGACGAGCAGTCACACAGCAAGAGGCGAGAAATCAGTGGGAAGAACAAACGGTCGATGTTTCTGAAAATCTAAAAGACCAGCGCAGGTCTTGCTTCATGGCAGAGGTTACAGCTGCACTCCCCTCGCTGTGTTTGGAAAGTCTGCCTGTGTCCTGCTACGGCAGAGTTGGGTTCATCTGTTAGCTGTCAAACAGATGTTCAGACTGACGTCAAAACCAGCTGAAACAGATCAGTCCTGCTCTTAATGGTTTGAAGGTCCAGGTGATTTTTGTTGCTGGTGAAGAATTTGAATATTTATCTCGAAGTGTGGTAGTGTTCGCCGTGGGATCTCCTTTCTATTACTACGGCTTTAGTATGCGAGTGTTAAACAGACTTAGTAAGTTGAAAATGTAAATTTCAAAGTTCAGTCGAAGTGCAAGTATAACAAAGCGGTACAGACAAAACAGGAAGAGGTAATGAACCGCAACAAAGCCCTTTTAATGCCGATCAAACGAAAGGTCGAAACTTTTGAGGGGAGAGGAAAACAAAATGAAAAACTACAGGTGAGGCAAGAAATCTAATACTACCTAATGGCTGGCAACACAAACTTCTCTAACTGAGTGGGAGGTGTGAGGAGAGACTGGAAATACCTTTCTGATGTTAATATTCTTCTGAGTGTTAATGAATGCTCTTGTATGCAGACACAAGCAAGAGTTTCATTATCTCCAAGGCTCTGGAAACTAAATTACACGAGACAACCACAAAGGGAATTAATTACTGAAAATCTAGGATGGTGAAATGTCTAATTTTGTTGTGGGAGAGACAGCAGCTACATAAAGCCAGAGAGCAGAGTTATTATCTGGAGTGCTGTACAGAGATGTTCTCCTCTTTCAAAATTTTAATTTTGAGGTTGTTGACTTTTTAATTGATGACCTCAAACATAGGAATCCTACAGTATATATGTAATTTGTATATAGTCTGTTGCATTTTAAAATCTTTTAATGGATAAATGATGCATAGAGTAACATAATTGTTAATACTTTTTTTTTTTTTTTTTGCAAAGCTAGTTATAGTAACTAGTGTTGCATGACCTACTGAAAATTGTCCTGAAATTGACTTTTTGCAATAGGCCAACATAAAATTCAGCCTAATAGTAAAGTGGAATGCAAATAATACATGGCTTCCAATTTTTTTTCACAAATAAAAATCAGAAATAGGCAACGCTTGTATTCAGCCTTCCTCACTCTGACATTTCCATTAAAATCACCCAGTTAAGGCACTTATTAATCTTAGTTCATCTGCCTCTTTGTGTTATAATGTCATTATCAATACAGCTGTTCTAAAAACAGGTTTTGTTTTAGTGCGCCAATAGCTTCATGAAGATCAAGGAACACATCAGGCAGGTAAGGGAGAAAAGTTTTGGGGGGAGTTTGGTCTCTGGACAAGTTTCTGTTCAATCCATCACCTGGAAATTCACAGAGTAACAAAAGCAAAGCTACAAAACGAGGCCTTGCGCCTAAACTGACAGGTTGGGCATTAATCAGCATCTTTGGAGAAGATGGAAAGATCCTAAAGGTCAGGTGGGAGAATCTGTCGGCAGACTAGTTATTAGTTGTTCCGTCCACATTTCTGGCCTTTGTTTCAATCACTGTTGATGGAAACCTATCAGAAGTCCTGTTTGCAGTTTGCCATAAACCTGTGGTAGAAAATGTTCTGGTTGGACACTGAAAGCTGTGTGTGGAGAAATAAAAAAAAAGATCACACTCGACGTACAGTTCCTGCAGTGCAAATTGGTGATTGCAGCATCATCCTGTTTTCTTCTGAAGCAACAGGGAAGCTGCTTGAAGTTGATGGGAAGATGGATGGAGCTAAATAAAGGGCAATAATGGAAGAAAACCTGTTAGAAGCTGTAAAAGACTTGGGACTTTTATGGAGGTTCAGCTTCCAGCAGGATAACAAACCTTAAACATACAGCAAGAGCTGCAATGGGACGATCTAGATCAAAGCATATCAGTGTGTTAGAATGGGTCAGTGAAAGCTGAGACGGACTAATGGGTGGCTGATTATCAATGCATATAAAATAGACTAGCTTAAAATCATAATAAGGTTGTTATAACATGGAAAAAAGTACAAGTTGACTAAGTTCTTGGCTCAGGCTGACATAAATAACCATTGGTTTATTTTTAGACTTATTATGTAGGTATTTTGCACAACCAAAGTACTGATAAGTGACTGTTTTGTCAGTATGTGCGCCAATGACTGGCACAGGTAAAGATTAAGTTGAGATACATGACATCTCGAGCTAAAAAACAAAAAAAAGTGTTAAAATGTTGAAAACCAGCATATTTTCATGCATGATCTGGCAGAATATTTAAAGACGGCCTTTTACCATCGTTGCCGTCTTTACCCTGCTCTGCTTTGCTTGTGGTTTTGCCAAAACAAGCAGTTGATCTGCGACCACGGAAAACCCCAAGTTCAAATCCTCCTGAGGCATTGATTAGCTCTTCTGTTGGTTCAGATCAGGTTAATCAATAATCATTTAGTGGGAGCTCTTGAATTTGGCCTTGTTGGGTCAGCAATTAACTTCTAAAGAGTAAAACCGCCACAGATATTTAAATAATCAATATGTGAACTCCACCAATAGACATTCAAGTCACACAAAACGATCAGCCGCAAGGAGCTGAGACCAGATATTTACATACACCGTTCAAAAAGACATGCAATTTGTTTTTTTTCTGTCCGACATTGAATCAGACTAAGCGTTTTCTGTTTTTAGACATTTTTAGATTGTCAAACTTAAAAGATAGAGTAATAATGAATATTTTATAGAATGAGAATTTTTTTTTTTTTTTTTCAAAATCAGAAGTTTATTTTCTAATCTACAAGACTTGGGACTTGGAAGATAATACTAGTACTGTCTTCCAGAAGAGACTGGAAGACAGTACTAATGGAAATACTGGTTGGAATTTCCAACCGGTAATCAAGTTTTTTATGCTCCTTTTGGCATGATGGCTTGATTTTCTCTGACCATGATCTTCAATAGTGTGGGGTTGATCCACACATATTGCACAAGGAACCGGTTTATTTCATAAAAACTGTGATAGCTGGATATTTCTGTGGTGTGTGAACAGATGAACGAGTCACCCTCAGAAATCTGAAATATTGTGGCTAAGTAGGGTCCACAATTCTTTCAGAAATCTTGACGGATTCTTTGAGATTTTCCCATGATGCCTCACAAGGAAGGACGTGCTGCCTGGAAAAAAATCTATAGTTTTAATAAAAATAACTGATTTAAACCAGAGTGTGTTTCGTCTGATTTATTGTGAGAGAGAAAGTTGGTAAAACTTTAATTAATAGCACCATTAAGAAAATAAATTACCAAAGGACTTTACAGCAAAACATAAGATACTTTAATACCTAGTTAGGTAATTTTATTATTAAAATGGAATAAGAGACCACAATAAGAAAAGTATTTTTGCAGTATATGTAAAGATCTGATTTCAATTACATGTAAAAAATGCAAAATGCGTCTGTCTGGAACTTTCACCCAACTTAAATATTTTTTTGTATAGATGTCTCATGCTTCTCCTGAATAGTTTGTATATTTAGAAAACTAATCTGAAGTCATTTAGAGATAATCTGTCTTTTTATCCGCCGTCTTAACAAGGCTCGTTGTGCAGTGTCCTTTTAATCACTATGTATTAAATAATAATAAAAAAAAGGTTAAAAAATAAAATCTCTCTTTCTGGTACTCATTAGGGACTGCAGCCCAGTAGAGGACATACTTGAATATGAGGCAAAAACATTTGGACAGCTACGAGGACTTGGTGAACATAAATCACTAATGGACCTGTCAGCAGTGTATCAATGGACGGGCAAGGGATGATGTGACCGGCGCATAATGAACAATAAATCACATAAATGGCGGTTGCTGTACGCCAGGTTGGCTGAAAGTTCCCACCTGCCAACTTTTTTGAAGAGAACACCATCTGCATAGGAGAGATGTCCACCCTGTGTGGCTTGTGCCCTTACATAGGTAGCCTGGTCTATAGAGAATTAGAGAGCCGTGTTATGTTTGTTGAAACATGGCAGGTGCTCTTTTGTCTGCCAGGGTAACTCGGTGTTTTCTTACAATATAGCAACTTACAGTTTAAGAGGAACCAATATCTTGTCACGCAGTTTCAGGAGACGTTTCACCTGTGTGTGATTTTGGTTGGCATGGCTACACTGAACTTTTTTTTTCTGGGAAATGCCTTCTAATCTATGAGACCAAATAACCTCCATCCCTTAACTTTATGCAGAATATTAAGTCTATCCTTGATGCTTTTTTCCCGGGACAGAAGTTCCTTCTTTGCTGCCTACCCAGACAAAAAGCTGTTGTCTAAGTCTTTGCCTCACTGCAGACACACAAACATCCTTGTGAGTCAAGCTAAATGATAGTGATTTCACTTGGACTACCTCACCACATCGTGATTTCTTGGGATAATTTCATTGTCTCAACTTTCACTGGGAGTGAAAACTTTCATGAAACTGTCATATTTGATCTCTGTTTAATCACATGCGAGAGAGATGTAACCTGTTCAACTGTTGCAAACATTTGACAAAGTTCTCTTCAAGTTCAGCTGGTTCTGTAGGGAAATGTGAAGTTGCATATAAGTCTAAAAATACATTTGTAACCATGTATTTTCTTTTCTTTTTTTGGGTGGGGGAGGGGGGGACTGCAAGGTGCGAGCTGTAACTTTTGGTAATATCGCGTTCATACCTTGATCATAGATGGAGCTCAAGATATAGAGTCCTGTGGGTAGAGGAGGTACACATGAATGTGTCAGATGGAGTGTCTGGACTGTTTGTGAAACCTTGTAACACCTCGTAAAGTGTCCATTCATCATCTCTTCTGTCAGCACCTGTCCATCTCTACTTTCATACACTTATACCTGCTGCCAGTCCTATCAAACTTCCCTACCACATGGCACACTTTCTGCATCCATCTCCCCGTCTCCGACCGAATCCCATTCCATCTTATTCTCACCTCTCATACCCTCACCCACCTCTATCCGTCTCCTCCCTCCGCCCCCCCATCTATCCTATTTTACTCCTGTTGGCATGACTGATTGCTGAAACCGGGCCGGCTCTCCGCTTTGCCGCCTGCAAAAAGTATCTCTCGCAAGTCGCAACCACGCCGGCCCTCAATAACCAGCCGCTGCTTGCATTGATTACCCTACATTGCAAGGAGATAATCAGTGGGTGTGACCAGATTTTGAAACACGATGGGGCCCATGCTTGTGTTCAAATGAAGCTGATCGTGCTGGTTTTTAATCAGAGCTGCAGAGGACGCTTAATCAAGCGGCGTTTTGATGGATTCAAGGAATGGGAAACCCATTCATCAAGTCAATTACACATTAATCACAAGCTCACCCGCAGATTGGAGAGTGAGACATGAGGAGGGGCTCTGCTTTGTTCTAGGAGTTAACAGCAAGAGACATTATATAAAAACCCTCTTATCCGTGGCAATAAGAGCATGAATTATTGTACCAAAAAACTCAATCTGTCAATGAATGTTGATCAGCCAATTGTTCTTGTTTCGAAAAGGGAGATGAAAGTGTCACCTTTTAAACAATGCCTGTTAGATTTCACTTCCTCAACAAGCCGTATATAAACAAGTCAAAGATTTTGTTCATCACCAGTTTCTTGCAAAACAATTCTTATTCCTTCCTTCGTCCCCCATTTTATCACTTGAAGTCACAGGTCCATAAAAGTGAAGCAGAATGAAAACAATACATTTTTAATGAGTAAAATAGTGAACTGTAAAGTAATAATAGTCAATAATAAAATGTGCCATACATTTTTCAATACATGGTGAAGAACCTTTTGCTAAAATCACAGCTACAAATCTTTTGGGGCTAATCTCCATCTGCTCTGAACATCTAGAAACTGAAAGGTCCATTCTTCGCAAAACGGCAAAAGCTCAGTCTCACAGTTGGTTTTCAAACTTCGCCACAGATTCACAATTTCATTCAGATCTGGACTTTGACTGGATCATTCTAACACATAAATCTGATTTAATCTAAACAATCCTAAAGTTGCTTTGGCTGTGTGGTTACAGTCCTTGTCCTGTTAGAAAGCTGATGTCTGACCCAGTCAATTCTTATGCAGCCTCCAACAGGTTTTTTCAGGATTGTCATTTATCTGTTATCCCCAACACATGATGCTGACCCCACTGAGTTTCACCCTGGGGATGGTTTGCTGAGGATATTCATGACATGCAATGTCATTTTTACATTTCACATAGTCTCTGATCAGAGCAGCATCTTCCATGTTTGTATTTCCTACATGGTTTGTGGTAAACTTCAACTTGCTTTCTTTCAACATTTACTTTCTTCTAACACTAAAAGTTCTCCTTTTAAACAGATTCTTGTGACTGAACCAAAAAGTGAAGTTCCTACCCTCATCATTGGTCGCGAGCTTTGGGTAGTCATCAAAAGAACAAGACTTCAGATTCAAGCTACCAATACATTTGCACAACCTTATACCGTGTCTGATGCTACTTGTTTATTGATATTACATTTTCTGTACTTCTTTGTGTTGGTCTGTGGCTTAAACTCATAATAAAACACACAAAAAACAGAAGTTACTGGTTATGTCACAAAATGCGAAAAAGCTCAATAGGGATTAATTCATTACCACTAGAGAATAATACGGACCTTAATTGAAAGGAATCAAAAGTAAGTTAAAATCCAGTTTTGCACGAGCGATAAATACCAACACTGAATTTAACTTGCACCTAACAGACATGATTTGTAAACACGAAAACATTCAGTTCCAGTTTGTTACCTTACAAAAGGTAAAGTATTCCTACACATCTGGGACTGATAAATAATTTAGTTTCACAAGTTCTGAATTTGTCAAGAAATCAACGATGAAATATGAATAAAGAAAGCTCTGTCGGAGTTAGTATGTGTATATGCAAACTTTAACAGCTAAATATACATCTTGGCATCAGACGAGGTGAATAATGCAAAAGTAATAAGATCACAGAATGGTATTTCTGTAAAACATGTATTTTTTTTTGTATGATTTCTAAATCTGCAAAGGAACTGGCAGCAGATTCAGAACCATATAGACGAAAGATACTTGAGACTGATAAAGCTAGAAAATTACAAAAAAGACATGTCAAGCATATTAAATCTGTACTTTGTGTAAAAAGAAAGAATGAAAAATCAATTACTTATGCATTCAATCATTTCAAAGCAAGTTTGCTATAAATTAGATCAGATTTTATGTGACTGATTTCTCTTTTTCAATAATATATACGACTCAAGTCATAAAATCTTCAGCTTTATTTTTAATACTTAATCAGACAACTGCTAAAATGAGTAAAAACTCAAACTGCCTGTCGAGTCATTATTTTCCCTTTGCATTAGCTTTTTTTCCATCTCACATATTAACTACGACAGAATTATGCACACAACGAAACTATTTTTTGGTACTTTTATGTGCCGAATTAATGTCCCAGCTTCCAACATTTATGAAGTACCATTTATTAAATATTTTTATGCTAGAGAAAAGAAAGCACTTTGAATTAGTGAAATATGCCTCATAACCCTAAAGCAGAAAAAATGACGTCAGATTGGAACGCACTCGGATGCACTGTGCAACAATGGCTGTATTGTTGCACAGTAGAAAAGCTCCGTCATTCCTCTCATGTTGCCACTTGTTGTTTATACTGTGAGTAAATTGCGCACAGGGAACTTTTATATACCAATTTCAATCACTTTTAAAGGGAATTTGTTGCACTCGGTTTTTTTTTTCTGTTTCTTTTTGTGGTTTCCCAGTAACTCCCCCACTCCACTTTGTTGCCGAAATTTATGATTGTTTTAATAAATATTTGCATTTTTGCTGTCAAACAGATGCCTACTTAATTACTGACTTTTAGTCGGAAGTCATTTAATTCATTGTTGTAAACTTCAGCTTCTATGATTTTGCCAAAAATACAATTACTCCTTTGTAGTCCTTTACTGCCTGATGTCATAAAAATGTCACAAACTGAAAGTTACTAATGTTTTCTCAACATGCCTCAAATTATAAGTATGAACCAGCATTGTTCCTTCCTTGGCTGTATTCTGACAAAAATCAGATTAATACCAATTTCAACAGAAGATCGAGTATCACACTCCTCAAACCTTTTAATACTGCATATCGTTTTCTTTCCACTTTCCAATAATGAACAAGTTTTTTGCTTGGCTATTGTATAAAATCCCAATAAAATAAGTTTGCTTTTGGCTGCGATTCGACAAAACGTTCAGAATTCCAGGGAGATTTCAGCCCGTCACTGTTTTCTGCGCGGCACATTTTAACTTAGTTATTCATACATTTGTAAATAAAACATTATAAATGATCAATATAATCTGTCTTTCCTGGTTGATTTAACATCTTCACCTCACTTAATTGAACAACTATCTCCCCTTTTACGAAAGCAACGGCGTGTGCAGATTCTGCTGCTCGAGCACAAAAAGGAAAACGGAGAAAATAAATTGTATTTTTCAAGAACTGTCTAAGCTGGAGGAATAATTCATTCAATTTGATCCATTAAGAGTTTGCACACACACACACACACACACCACCCACGTTTTTTTGGGACCACGTCAGCATCGCATTGTGTTAGCATGGTAATGAGCCAATCATTTTTCATCAAACAAAACCTGATCCTGGTCTTAAAGTGCTCCTGTTTTGACGTGAGTGAAGTCAATTGAGCCAGTTACATTTGGTAAAGTGGACACTGCTGCAAAGTGAGCATTAATAGCTGCTTGTTCAGCAGCTTCATGACAGATCCAAATGTACCAGTCAGTGGTTCGTTTCAGCTGCTTGAATATGAAATGGCAGATGTACTCTGTTATTCATGAAAAGAGGACTGATGCAAAGCAGCAGAAAAGCTGAGAAATCCAAACCTATTAATTTCACATATTAGCTCACTTGGAATCCCAGACTTGATAGACTGATGCTGAAGAGTATTTTTAGGAGGTTTTTTTCAAGCTGCTGACACACTTTATTTTTCTGTCTTGTCACACATGTTGAACTCCATTTTGTGAAGCATCAGATCTTGTGAAATGTGTATTTTTCATGATCTTTCATGATGTGCTGCATTGAAAGGTCCAACTTTTTCTGTATGCTCTGTATTAGTGAAAAGTAAGTTGTTTTTATTGTGATATTGCCATTTTCTCATTAATTCTATACTTGATGGTAACCTTGTCATCTTGGGTTATTGTTAGGTTCGTAATAGGCTTATCGTTCTTTATTCAGTTCGGTTTACATACATCTCGTCAGATCACAACACATCAAAAAGTCATTTCATTTGAATCAGACAGACCCCAGTTGAACCTCGTTGTCAAATGATGCATTAAGTTGCGTCCATTTTTCAAATTGGTTTAAAAAGAAAAAAAGGCTATCAAAGGAAGCCTAGCTAACTGCACAGAGTTATTGACTTGCCGCATTCACCCCTCCTGGATGAGCATGTAGCAACAGTGGATGGTCAATTGCATTGAGCTGTTGACTTTGCAACAATCCCTCATATTGATCATGCACTCGGCGACAGTGGAAAGAATAAACTTCCTTCAAATAAGAAGAAACCTCCAACAGAACATTTCTGTCCAATATTTGACTCAGAATAATACACTGAAAACTTTACCTTGTAGTTAAAAACACTGAAAGCCAGTCTTGGTTATATCGTTTACCCAATTATAACAACTTCTCAACTCTCTTGAGGCTCCACCTACTTTAGGTATTTTTTAAGCAAATGTGTTTTCTTTTGTTTTTTTTTAGAAAGAAATATGTGTATCTATAGCATATGAGGGATTGAAGTAGAAGACGACTACAAAAACACAAAATCTCACCAAGAATTTTTTTTGTCTAGTTTCTAATGCAAATATCTTAGTACACTTGAAATAAATCAAAACTAACTTGGAAGTAGCTTTTCAGCAAGACCAGTGCTTGTTTACAGTCAATAACTCCTTAATATTTATGAAAAGGTTATTCATTCATTGGCAGATTATTTCACTTACAACATGGGGGAAAACGTCTCATCATAAATTAAATAATCTGCCAATGGAACAATTGCTTTTTTCATAAATATTAAAGAATTGGCTGTAATAAAGATCCTATATATTACTAAAAAGTTATTTTTCCCTTATTTCAAGTGTACCAAGATATTTACACTAGAAACAAGGCAAAATATTTAGTAGTATTTTGTTTTTACATGTTCAGCTTTCACCTTTTTCTGTCTAATGGAAACAGATTCAGGACTGAGTGAGGCAAATGTGAAAAAACTGAATAAAAAAACATAAAAAAGACTCTATTATTGATGTGGTTTTTAGCACAAAAACATCTAAATCACACATTTACACCACACAATCTCATCTGTTTTTTCCTTTTTTTCTTTTCATTATTGTCTATTTTGGCCCAGTTTTCCAACATTTTATCAGCTGCATTTTCTTTTCTGTCTTTTTGATAAATCTCTTCCTAGGTTCATCAAATGGGTTGTAATCTCTATTAGTGCTTCAGTCAGACTATTTTACGATTTTCGCCTTGGCTTTCAAAGTGGTCAGATTCAATCCAAATGCACCACCCCATCATTTCACCCTGCCCCACTTTTAAAGCCATGAAAGGCCACTCTTTTAACGGTGAATATCTCTCACAGAACCCCTCTCTTTCCTGGCGGTTTCCAACACCATATTTCATCTGTCAGTTCATATCCAAACCTGAAGGAAGCCAATTGGCCTTTCTCAATCACCGCGTCCAGCCAGAAAGCCATAGGGCTCTCTATCAGCGGCGGTCCCAGCCAAGAAAAGTCACACTAGTTTCTCTTTGTGTGCCAGAACAGCAACAGGCCATATGCACATTGTGTTTGTGGCGAATAGGGAGAAAAAATAAGTTACACAGCTGCTTGGAACTACAGTTACAATTCGTATTTAAACTTTTCTCTGGGGCTATATCGGGTTATATCAAACTAAGCCAAGAAAACCATTTGGAAAACACAGAATGTGTTAACAGTATTGCTCTCAATGGAGCCGCAGTCCTGTGAGGGTTTATCTTCCTGCACATTCGCCCTGCTTCAATGTCTCGTATAGATTTTTTGCCTGCAAATCCTCATTGATGTGTCTATACACACAGTCTCTGAAGCCCACTGAGATAACCTCGACTGAATCTTGATCCTCTCTCTGATAAGTCTCTCTAAATACCCAGAAAAGCAGTGCGATGAAAAACAAACCGACGTTGCTAACGGTGATGACCAACTACCTACCTACAACAAGGTGCTATCTCCTCAATATCTGCTGTAGTGAGTCAGCATACCGCATGCAAATGGTCCACAAAAGGCTGCCATAATCTGATGACCTAACGCATGTTATGGCATTTTCATATATTCCACTTGGTGGACTGTTTGTTTTTATCTGTTTTCACTTTAATCAATTCTTCTGCCACAGTCCCCCAGGCAACTAAATGTTGGGCAGCGTGCCTGGATTCTGGTCCAGTGACCTGACTTTGAATAATGATCTCTTAGAGCTGCATGCAGATAAGACCGGTTGGGAACATACAGTAAGGATTTATCTGGCCAGTCAAATGAGAAAGAGTAGTTTGTTCAGTTGCTGAGTTGCAGCCAAGTAAGGAAATGTGTATATTTCTTCATCCTTCTTTTGCGGGGTTTGGGGGAGGTGATGTTGCAAAATCCTATTTGTCTGGGAGTCATTTGTTAGGATTGTTATCCAGTCGTTCAAGATTGGTGAGAGAAAGTCAGGTAAATCACTGTCATATGATGCAGGTGAAATTTGCATTTTCAATTAAATGACTTGCACTATAAAATATGTAAGAAATGTAGTTTCATTTCACAGACTAAACTTTCTCTAAATTTTCAAAATAAAAGAAATACAATACTTTTTTTCGATAATGTATATGTGCACCACGTACATTAAGTAATCCCAAATTTGATCTTCTGAATTCTTTATTTCTTCTTTGCTGTGTTGGTTGTTTGTTGACTAATACACCAATTTAATTTAATAAACCCAAGTGTTTACAGCTAAGTTTCATTTGAAAACTGTTCCTTGCCTGTTTGTTCAAATTATGCAGCATAAAGAAATGTAGATGTTACAACACTTAACTTATTGAGATTGATATTCTGTTCGTTTTAACTTTTTAATACAGAGCTGTAAACTGTCTGACTAAAGAGATGTAAATGCTAAGAAGTGAGTATAATGAGAATCAACACAAAATTTCTTTGTGAGTTTGCGGATCTTGATCAGAATTTCTTTGGTCGGTAAAAAATGGCTAATCAGGGTGAAATCTGATTGGACCTACGATTCCTTATGAATTACAAGTTGTCCTTTTACGTCATGCATAAGCAGCTAGCAAGACTGACCTCTTGTCAGTTGCACGTCTGTTTGTGACACAAAATCCAATGCATGAGGCATCCCAGTTGGTGTCGCATTCGTTGTGTAACCTAACAGAGGATGTAGACCATGCCTACTTAACCAAAGTCTTACACTTCTTGATAAGTAGGTAAATCTTCCCTATCATTGTTTTTCCCACCTAAAGCTAATAGTCTGGCTAACTAAGTAGCCTGTTGTAAAAATGCCTGTTGCATTTAGTCTATTCAGCTATTTTAATCCAAACAAATGTTTAAAATATCTTCTTGTTTGTAAACTGAAATTCCTATTTTGGGGGTATATTAAGTTTGATTTAGTATGTACGGCTGTAAGTGTGTGTGATTCCGACCAGTTTGTGACATTTGGGCTAGTACCAGCAGAGTTATGCTTGTTTCAAGTACATTCAACAAATTAGAAAATAATCTGTGTTGTTGAACTCCCTCTACAGGGCATGCTTGACATGTTTTCTCAAATTGTTTAAATTTTGAAGATGTATAGAAATTATGCAATATATATGCAATGGCAAAGTAGAATCAAATCAGCTGGTACATTTCTGCCTCAGTTGAAAGTCTTTCCTCACACAATGTAAGTCTGCCAAAAAAGATGCTTTAAGAGCAATTGGTGCAAACTGTACCTTTGGGTATTTGTATTGCCCACACTCTTCTTATTCTTTTGATTGTAGAAACATCCATTTCCCAAATATCCCAGCATCTAACATCATGATACAGCAGTATGCAAGAGGCACTTTTGTGCTCTTAAGCTAATCAAGACCCATTTGCACACAACTGTGTCTAACGACAGGACTGAGCCACCTGGGTGTTCTTGGCTTTGAGGCTAGAAGCACAAAGTCGTTTGACACGGATCACTTCAAACAACCCTTCTCACATATTGACCAAAACAGGAAAATTGATCTATTTTAAGATGGACAAAGGCATGACCTGTTTGTCAAATAGTTTGTCAGGAGTGTCAAACTCATTTAATGTCCTCAAAAATCCGGTTGTGCCAGAACGTATTGATACAGCTGATGAACAATTTGACATAAATATTAATAAATTGCTGTGTCTGCATTTGATAAATACCTCTTAAATAATATTGAACATCTTTTCACATTGATGTAATTTGGTAGTGATTTATTTGACTGATTAAACAATATTTAAGAAAACACCTGTTAACTTGAAGATTTTGGTTATGAGAATGAGTCTAGAGGGCCTCTTAAAAAGCTAAAGCGGTCCAGATTTGGCCTCGGTACCCTGAGTTTGACACATGGTTTATATGAACTAAAGTTCTTTTTTCATTTCCCACATTTAGATGGCATATTATTACTAATATGTACTCGTTACAATCATTAGCAATAATGATTGTTACAATCCATCCCGAAGGTTGGATTGTGTACTGTTTATCATACCGAAGGTTCTTCCTGTTCTACTCTCAATAAATGGGTTGGAAAAACATCAGTTGCAACCTCAGTTGAACTAGCAACTAACCAACTTGCTTTATTTTCCAGTCACCCATGAGCAGCTATCATTTGGAGATATCAGAACTTTGGTTAGTAACGTAAAGTAACAGATGCTTATAAAAACTATGCTGAAACTTTATTTCCTGAAAGCATCAAATTCTCATAACCCATCGAAACACAATCCAATTTGAAATTATTTACCTGTCTTCTTTGTTTTTATTTTTGTTTGTTTGTTAGTTGTTGTTTTTTTTTCAATCAAATTTTGACAGACACAATCATATTATGTATCATGGCCACAACAATCATCTATATTGTTGTTGGACATTATTAGACAGCACCAGACTACTGTGGCCGTTGTCAGAGCCCGAGGTGTTAACCAGTGAAAATACAGAGAGTCAAGACAGATGTAATGTTTAGAGGGGGCCTCAAGGTTTAAAATTTCAAATGCGATCAATTTACCTTCTCTATTGATGCCTACATGCTGCTTAGATCCACCGTCTGACAGCTGTCCTCCCAGGCTTTGATACAGGATGGGTAGAGAGGCCAGGAGTGAAGAAAAACAACGGAAGCAACCAAAGAAGAAAACGTGAGATTGTTTTCTATAAGAGATTTGAGAAGTGTTTGTGTGCATGCTTGCGTGTGTGTGGATGATCGACAGTGTTTTGCTTTCGACCAGCCAGGGGAGAAATAAGATGAGACAAGTGTACAGTATGCTTAGTCGTATGTGTGTCTTTGTGTAGCTAGGAGACAGTCCCCATGGAAATCGATTAAACCAAGCAGTGAGTCAAGAGAGTGGAAGAGGGGACAAGACAGTGTGTGTTTGTAGAAGTCTGTCTGTGCTCTACAGAAGAGCGACACTGATGTGATGGAGCTTTTTGATCCATTAATTCTCATCTGTACACGTGTGTGATTGTAACAAACCGAAATCATGAATTTCACCTGAAAGTTAAATAGCTTTCACAGTAATGTTTATCGTAAATGGAACAGGACAAAAATGACAACACCTTATCTCCGTAACTAAGGTAAAAATGCAAAAGCTAGGATCAAGATAAGAGGTAGTCGACCCCTCAGCAACACTGATGGTATTTACATAAACGCTTCACAGGTGAAGTTCAGGAAAAGCAGAGGAGGGAAGAAGTCTGTGGTAGCTTCGTCTTATGTCATCATCTCTTAGGTAACCGATCCATTCAGTTGTCTGGGGCCACCAATCATAGAAAGGAAGCTGCAGACTCAGGTTTACATTAAAAAGAACGGCAGTCTGCTGAATCAGTGATTTTACAAAATTAATACAAACCCCTCGTTTCATTGTCACATTTTCTAATATTGCAGCATTTAAAAATATTTTTCAGAGGCAGTTCTATGTGATAGACCAGCTGTAACTGTGACGTGAAGGAAAAGAGATAAAATGTGTTAAGAATCTAGTTCCTCCCAGAATCAGCATGGTGTAGAATCAATTTTACATTTTTGATCAATGTCTTAGTGAGATGGAGGGAATTTGCTAGCAGAATTTGCTAGCAGACTAGGATTTGACTAGGCTTTTTTGTCTAACACATATTGAGCTTCAGCTGTATGTATCAGATTGTTCCATTGTAATTAAACACAAAGCAGACGTGTCATCCAACACATTACCCCAACCACAAGTCTTTCACAACCTCTAACATGTTTTCTTCCAGTATTGCCATTATGTTGTTCCTTCCATGTTTTCTAATAATCCCTTGCTAGTTTCCCTGTCCCTGTTGGGAAAAAAAGCATCCCCAAAACATGACGCTGCCACCACCATGTTTCATTATAGCTCAGAGTTGATGTGCATTGTTAAAAGTTCCATCTGCAGCATTAAAACAAAAGCGTCTTTTTTTTTTTTTCCTCTCTGTATTTGCAGTGCATGTATTTTTGAGTGTTAGGAAAGAAAAACAATCCAATATAAGGTCCTGGCTCTATATAAAGTTTATTGCAGAAAGCATTCTCATGGTAAAGATCAGAAAGATCAAGTCAAAGATTGCAATAAAGAGCATGGTGTGTTGGGCAGCTATTGTTTGTAGTTGGCCTTACTCATTTCTGGTTCAAAACATATTTATAGATATCATGTTCTATGCAACTAACTGATTAATTTGCATATAATAACCACTTCAAGATAAGACTCAGCTTGAAACTGGGTCTTGGAGAGGGTCAGAAGACAAAGTGGTGGCTCCTAGGGAGCTATATATGTTCATATAATCTAAAAGCACTTTGTTACAGCTAAAAGTACAGTATCAGACCCATGACTGGACATTAAAAGTAAGTGAATCTACAGAGGGGGTATAATGAGTTCTTTAACGATGAATAAATAATACAACAGCAAAAGAACAATCTCAATTTAACTCCAATTTGTTCTATAAAAGAGCAGAGGAATGCATTATTTATTCTTGAAATGTAATATTAATGCAGGTTAATGAATAGAGTGGCCACAGGCTATTTTAAAAGTTGAAATGCACAGAATTTCCCCACTTTTCATAATGACCACATTCATATATGATTTTCCATGTCATTAAAAAAAAAAAGTCCTGGAAGAAGTCAATCATATTTAAGACACCCAGAAGGGCCAAAAACAGATTCTATTACATCTATTTTCAGCGTACATCAACCGAGGCTCCCTCGTGGGCGACGTCGGATTTAATTCAATTTTGCATGAGCAGATAAGATTTAATAAGGAAAATCTTCCACAGGTATTATGTGCCGAATCTGTGCATGGATAAAGTGAAAGCGTCACAATTTAAGAAAACTCCTAATAAAACAAATTTCAAGCCTTTATGACTTAGTTGTTCCCATGATGGTGTCAAGTTTCAGTGCCATAAAAAGTATTTCCCACCCCAGTGATCTCATCTATTTTTTAATTTTTTGTCACATCTGAGATCAGTAAACTACTTTTAAAACAAAATGGAGACAACTTTAGGAAATACAAAAAGAGGTTTTTAAATGATGAGTTAATTTACTAACCTCTAATAGTTGGTTGTGTGTAAGTTCAACTGTCTTTAGGCGTTTGGAAAAATGTCTCCTCTTTGCTGGATAGTTTTAATGAATTGTTTTTCAGCAGGACTGGGTGACATGACAAAATCTCAATCAGATTTTTAAATTCATAGTTGGATTAGGTAAATCCAAAATCTTTATTTTCTTTTCCTTGAACAATTCAGAGGGGCTCTTTCTGGTGTATTTTGACACCTCTCCCACTACATGTGGGAGAGGTCTGACGCTTTGAAACTGGCCTCTGTCTCTTTTAACCTCTCATCATGTGTAACAGTTTTTATATTTAAAGGGGCATTTATGTATTTTCCTGCCACATAGTGCCATTAATCATATGTTAACTTCAGTTATAAAAATGGTGCATATATCAAATTTGACTTCAAAGAAAATTGTCTTCATAATTTAACGCCTTGAATTTGTGCCTCTGTCTCTTTAAAAACTGCTTTCTGAAACTCTGCCTTCAGGAATTCATCACACCGATCCTCTATTAAAGACCTTTTGCCACTGTTGCACTGAGAAGTAGCTCAGCTAATGTGCAGCTCCACCAGGTGTTTGCTAATTGCTGCTGGCTAGTCTGAAGGGGCAGAGTGGTGAGCAGGGAAGGGCTGCTCTGTGAGGTGGAAGCTTGGAAACGTCTCAAAGGTGGAGCTGGTCCAACTAGGTGTTTCACAGAGCTGAATGGTTGCCATGGGAGATTAAAGGATTTCTCCAACATGCATGAAAGAATCAATTCGACACTCCAGGTACGTTTTTGATGTTGGAAGGACATCACATAATGTAAAGCTCAAGAAGGACGATTTTATAGAATAGTGTTTTTAATTAAAAGCTTCCCTTCTGAGTCTTCCTTCAAAAATCGTAGCTTGTAATGTGGCTGCAGACGAAAAGAAATGATTCTCAGTGGATTTGCATTTCTTTGAGCAGTTAGGGTTCGTCTAACTGCGTCCTCACTGTCACATCTACTAACGGGCTCTCATACAGTCGTGCACTTTTCTGCTCTTTTTAAATAAAACAACCCAGTTTGATGTCTTTGTTGTAGAAACTGCACTTGTACTACAAGCTGCCTGCTGTCACTTAATCCAAGTTTTAACACAGTTAGAAGGGAAAAATCAGCATAACACCTGTCACCATTTACCACTCATGACTTGTAGTCAGCGGCAGTCTGGTAGAAAATACTTGGCATATTTGGCCCGATTTTAATCCGTCATGTTTTGGAAGCTTAAGGGACAGATGCTGTGTACCACCTTTAATTGGTGACTTCCATCTTGTTAAATTACGAAATATGTTTTCAAATGTTAATTAGCACATGGCTTATAGTAGTATGAGTGTGGAGTTTGGGAGGGGGAACTCCTCTAGGAATATCTCACATATGGTGTTGATTAAACTGGGAATGTGCCATTTAAGCCCTTATCTGCCATCTATGAAGATACTTTTTATCCTATTTTTAGCATACTGCTAATATGACTAGCATCCATTAGGAACCAGAAGTATACATACATCAAACATGAAGACAAACACTGTTAGATTCAATGTATAAAGCCAAACTTCTATTTCTACCTGGAGTGCAGCCTTGATTCTTTCAATCATGTTTGAGAAATCCTTTACTCTCCATGGTAACCATTCAGCTGTGCAAAACACCTGGCTGGACCGAGAGACCACTACAAGACGTTTCCAAGGTCCGCCTCACAGAGCAGCAATTAGCAAACACCAGGTGGAACTGTACATCTGCTGAACTCATTATAGGATCTACTTCTCAGTGAAATGCTTGTAAAAAAAAAAAAATATTAAAGGATTAATAGAGGAGCGATGTTGGGATGACTTCCTGAAGGCGGAGTTTCAAAAAGAGCAGGCGTTTTAAAGAGACAGAGGCCCAATTCCAAGGAATTAAATAGCAAAGTTAACGCCTTGTCGTATTGCAAAGTTAAGTCATATTTGATATAACTGAAGTTAACATAGTTTGATTGTGTTGTACAAGGGCACTATATGCCTGGAAAATACATAATACTGCCACTTTAAAATGATCTAACTGCCACAATATTGAGGGAATACATTAAATTTATTTATAAAATGTTTTCAAAATCAGAAGTTCACATACATTTCCTCATTTTCTCCCCTTTGCGTTGCCTTTGAACGATATGACGTCGTCAAATCTTGTGGGTTTTAAGAGTTCTACCCATTCCTGCGTGCCCTCCATGTTCTCTCCTCAGCTCCTGAGGTGTGCTCACGTCATCTGTTGCAAGAGTTAAACAAAACCCTACCACGCTGTCTCCCCCATTTGAACTTCCTATTTCAGAGGAGAAAAGGCAAACTGAGCATTATCACCTTCCCTCTGGCAATATGTTTAGTGCAAGGCCTTGGCGCCGACATATGGGCTCAGAGAGTTCCATTACAGTCAACAGATGGGGAAAGGCTACAGCTTTTCCTTTCTCCGCACACCTCAAAGCGTAACTCGGCATAAAGAGTCCCTTTGGAGGATCCTGTCCAAGGTTACACAGTTCCTCCATCCCTCGACGGACTCAGCCATTTTTCTCCATCAGCCACAGAGCTGGCGACATTGCTGAAGACTCACATTTGGCACTAAGCCCGAACCAAGATCTTCAGCGTTTGCTGAATAGAAGTTTGAGGGGATGAAACAGAAAATCCACAGTTGGATAGAATTAAAAAAAATATGGCAATGCGGAACTTTCTTTCCCCCCTGCACACCTGGAGTTTTGCTGGATCGTGTTTGTGCGGAGGGGTGTGTGTGCGTGGATGCATCTGTGTGTGTCCATGTTCTAAAGCCCATCTATTTAATGGAAGCCATTCTTTGTCTATCACTGAAAGGCATGGCTCCTGTCCCAATCCCCCTAAATGTAGTTTCATGCATGGGTGGAACTAATTATTATGCATGTGCACACATTGCCAGTTTCCAAGGAAAAAGATGGGGGATACTGTATTAGTGGGCGAAAAAGAAGGAGGCTTCCTAAATTAGACAAGAAAGTGGCTTTGAATAAAATACATTAGGGAACCAGTCATTTTTGGATGTGCAAATAAAGTGGAACTTATGAATGTAAAGATTGACACATAAAAAAAGGGTTTGGCAAATTTAGGAAGCATTTGAACACATCATTGTATTTTACAGAATGTTCTTTTTAATCAATTAAGAATTTAATATTAGAAATTGTTGGACTGTTACCGGAAGAAAAAAAAATTCTGTTAGGAAAGTTTCGGCTACATGGTTTTGAGGTTTCCGTTTCAAAACTACCATTACACCTACAAGCTTTACTGGAAATAAACCAGTCATGTGCATCTTGGTTTATGACACAATGCAGATATTTATATAGTTGAATGTTTTAAAGAACTTCTTAGGAGATGACCTCCTTTATGGTGACATGCTTTTCTTCAAAATCTTAATACACTGGCTTAAAACGGTAGTCAAACTTTGAGGTTTAAAATATTTTTAAAAGAAATCCAAAGTTCAGTTCACTTAGGAATTTACATCAATCTAAGCAAATTAATGCATAATAACTGGGAAGTGGAAGAAAAACTATTCCTGCTTTACTAGACATTTAAAACAGAAATGGGAAAGTATTTCTTTCATTCTTTGGATTATTATTAGTTATTCATGTGATGGTCACCAAGTGAAGGTTCAGATTTAATTTAAAGTGAGAAAATGTGGCAACACTTGGACATTTATCTGACTTAACTTCAGCTATTTATCAGGAAGTGGGCAGAAAGTTGTGCTAAAATGTAATTTTTTTATAAAATATTGACTTCTCATCCATTTTGCATGCTCATTCAGGAGGAGAGATGGCTGCACAGTCAGTCTCTCATTACTTTTGTCTGGGTTCCCTTGAATACAAAAACACTTTTCACAATACAAGTCATAAACTGAACTTGACTGCATTGGAAAAACAGAAGAAATCTGACTTTTTTTCTCAGAATTTTGAGAATGAAGTCAGAATTCTTTTTATTTCTTGTCTTTGCAGTGGCCATAACCTTCTTCCGAATGATTGAATGATTTTTGAATTAACAATAATTCTGTATATCTGTTTTTAAAAAGTCCGGCCATCATGGCTTTATTAAATGATTTTCTCAGTCACTGTATATAACTTTTTATAGCAGGCTCTCGTAAAGCAAGTCACTGTTGCACTGCCATTCTATCAAACATAATGATGGCTGGACCTTTCGCTGCTAACAGCCTTGATGGTTTAATGATATTTGGCTCACAGAATCCAGCATTTATTACCTCCAAACAGAAGCTGAAACTGGGCCTCAAATGAGGGAACATATGTCCTCATGTCTTCCTGTCCAGAAACGATGAACTCAAGTGCAAAGGAATCACCTGTTTTAGTGTAGAACTGTTATATGGCTTTCTGCTTGCATAATAGAGCGTAACGTTACGTTTCTGATTCTGAATGTTCAGCCTTGACGGCGTAATTTTCTGCTCGCTGAGGTATTTCAGCGTCAATGTGAGATTTCTGGTTCAGTTATTCTTTGCATGCTGCTGGTGTCCGCTTGAAAAGGAGAACTGTGGACCAAAAAAACAGCCACATAGTGGAGCAGTATTAAAAAAAAAAAAATCTCACATTTCAAAAGCTCAAGCTGGTGGCGCTCACACCGCCTGCAGAATAATTATCAGGTGACGCGAGCAGAAGTACCACCTGGACGATAAAGAGATTTCCAGAATCAACAGGTACTGTTCACAGGTACTTTTTGCAGACCAGTTGGCCGGCGTGCCGATGCTTTTTACCAGAAAACACTGGCAGATTGTATGAATTTCTACCAGCAAAATAAAAAAAATTAACAACTGTGAATTTGGGCAGATTTTAATGGTTCCATATTGTAAGAGTCCTCACACGGACTCTGCAAACTGTACATTGAGTTAAATTAGTCAATTAAGGTTGTGAAAAAACCCTGTTTGCTGTTATCTTTGCTAATAGCCATGGTAATCAAAATTAAACTGAGTGAATTTTCTCAAAACAAGCTGAGCTTTAAATCTGAAGTGAAACTATTGAGATAAATCAGCCTCCTAATGTTCTTATTCTTGAAATGCAGCTGATTTCCTATTGCAATGTCAACATTTAGACGTGAAATCTTACTTTCCTCGAAAATAACATTTTATTTGCAGATAATAGGGGAAGAAGACTCATTATCACAATACTTTTGGCTGTTGTGTGATGTCGTTGGTTAAAATATAGTTCTGAATTTCAACACAGGGCAGAAACTTTGGAAAAATGTCCTGAAGTATTTTTCTGCATTGAAAACTAAGGAGATAAAAACCCCAAACGTTTTGAACAATCAAGGCTTGTACAATTTTGGAAGTTGAAGAAAAGAAAAATTGGTTAATTAGTCACGATTTCACTTTGCTTCGAAATTCTTTTCCTCCTTAAATAGTGAAACCATAATTTGCTCGTGCCTTAGTGTTTATTTTTCGTTTTGTTAAAATTTGTACAGAAGATCCAAAGGTCATGAGAAACTTGCAAAGGAATAAATCCTCTTTTACACACTGAAAAAGAGCATACTTGTCTGCGTTCATGTTCAAAATATTCCTTCTGTATGCATTAGTGCTGAAAAAAAAAACAACAAAACCTCCCACACCAATAATATTCTGTCCAAATACTGTTACCTCTTCTTCCTTAGGAGTGGGTGGTAAATCACAGCGTTGGGTTTTTATCACTGAACCTGAGAAATCGCCTGATGAGCAACAACTGACAACTACGGCTGTGTAGACAGTAATTTGGCACAAAATTGTAAATTGTGTGCACATCTAGTGTCGGCATGTACACTTTTAATGAAACTGAAACCAGTTGTTTGTGAGTTTAGCGAAAGTACATTCCCACAGGAAACAACCGAACGCTGTAAAGACAGGAAAGATTAAAGATGGTGGAGAAAACGTAATACGGACAAACTTATTTAGGTTAATAATCGCTTCATCGTTCACCCACTAAAAATAATTAATCTTCTTACTGTTACTAAAGCGGCAGTCTTCTGTTTTAGCATGAACATTAACAAACATGCAGTAAAAAAAAAAAAAAAAGTAATTCTGTGCTGCTTTGTTTTCCACCATCTCTTCTTAATTTTGATTTCAGAATTGGCTCAAACCTTTTCTAGGGCAAAGTATGAGTGACATGCTGTTAAATAAATTAGGTTTTGGGCTGGCTGTTTAAAATCCTTTCGATTTGTCTTTCTTTTTACCGGAGCTCATTTGGCCGTGTTGTGGGAAAACAAAAAAGGAGCGAAGGTAGATTGATCTTTAATTTCACACAGAGCTAAAGCTCTTGTCATTTATGTTCAGTTCATTTTCCAGTTTGACTGTCAATTGGATTCAAGTTATTGAAGTAAATTTCTTGCTTTTCTTTTAAATTTAAAACACCGAAGCATGTACTGCTGCTGCTTCTACGCCGCATGTGCTTAATTCTCAGAGAAAAAAAACAGATGAAAAGGTGTTCATGTTGTCCCCCACAGGCAAGTAACTGCTGTGCTAAACCTCCATATGTCTTTACGTTGGATTTATTATTGGTTCAACTGGCTACACTGTTTGCAATCGAACTCTAGAGTCAAATCTGATTGCATTCAGGGAGATATTGTAATTTCTTCTAGGGTTCTGCTATTCTGACATATTTTTTCAACTGCTAAGTCCCCTGAATGTTACAAACCGAGCGATAAATGGAAATTGCTAGTGAGGGTGTAGCTGCACAACAGTGATGTTTTTTTTTTCTTCTTACCTTTAGTCATAGAGGTTGTCTCATTGATGGAAAAAAAAAAGATAAAAACAGCAATAAAACGAGCAATTAAGAAATTTGACTCAATTAAATAAGCTTAACAAATATGAGTTAAAAAACAAGACCTTAGTGACCACGCTTTGTGGTCACTAAGAAGAATTTGCTTCCTTGTCCCAAAGGAATCAAATGTAAAAGAATATTCCAAGGACAAAATCTGTCACTTCACGCAAGTTTTATACAGGAAGTGTGCGTGCAGTTAGTTTTCCGACGACAATAAGATATTGTTTTGTACCGAAATGTCTTTCAAAGTAAAAAATTATATACAATCTATGTTTCCTTTGGCTCAACCACTGGGGGAAATAAAGGCAGTGTTCAGACATATTTTTAGTACGTCCATAAAATTTAATTTTGGATTGGATGATTATGGATCTATTTAATAAACAGACTTGTTGACATTTATTGACAGAAGACATGAAAATTAAAAACAAAAAAACCCCCCAAAAAAACAAATTTTCTTGCCTGAAAAACACCGCGCTAACCAACAAAACCCATTGGCACTTTGGCGCAGGTACAGTCATCTGTTAAACTCTCAGCTTTAGGTTGAGCAATTCCTTGAAGTAAAAATTCCAATTCACAAAATCCTGAAAAAATTACTTTTTTCAGGATTTTCAGGTGTTTTTGGTACGTGTTGACAAACCCATCCTGTTCACAGTACTACTTTCACAAATCTTCCCGACGTTTTGCGTGTAGAGGTCTTTGGCGAAAGTAAGAGTGCTCACTCCATCTTTTTTCTGTGTTGCTAGTAAAAAGCCACACATCCATTCAATGTATTCCCATTTAAAAAGTCTTTTCTCCCAAGAAACAGTGATGCACTGCACTACAGGCGTCTTGTTTTGTAGAAATGCCATCTCATTTCCAGCCTTTCAACAAAAGACTTTCTTCTCACCACTCTTCCATAAAGGCCAGATTCGTGGACTGCAGGACCAATAGTTTTTCTGCAGCTCTCTCAAAAATACCACGGGCCTCATGGCATCAGGATAAGAGTGACAAAGTACAATTTCACACCACATGTTGCCAATTTTTATCCTTCCTCTACTTTGTATTGCTCTGTGACATGTACAAAAGTACATAGAAGTTTGTCATGGCAAAATGACACAATGTAACCCCAAAAGACCTGCACACATACACCCCCACACACACACACCATATTTTTAATGCAGAGCACATTCATGCAGTCTGATACAGCAGATCTGGTGTGTTTGCAGAGCAGACTAAATCAGCAGAGGCACACAAACCAATGAGTGCCTCCTCCTCCACAGCATTGTTATGGTCATCAGCGTCTCTCATCAACACTGCATCTTAGACTGCCAAGTCTCCAATGCAAGTGTGTGTTGTGTGTCAATAAGCAAGAGAGTTTCTGGGGAGGAGTGGATTTTCAAAGTAACTCTAGTGGCCAATGAAAAAGTAATCTCTTGGTGGCTGGAACACAGTTTCCTTCAATGAGAACATTTTTAAATTCTGGTTGAGTTTGTCTCAACATATTGAGTTCTGGTGATCATTGTGAAGCATTTTTGCAATTTCCTACGATATTAAAGTGACATCTAGTGCACTTCAGTTAACTCCATTCTGTTAGCTGAATGGAATTTTTTTAGACAAATTTGTGGTGGTTTTAACTTTTATCTGACTGACTCAGGCAGCAAAGCTGATTTTTGTCTGACATATAACCTGTCACATCTGTCTGCTGTTTGGATATCTTTGTAAATCAAATTTAGTCCTGAAAGCAAAGATAAGGTGCATGGGTTTTCTTTTACTGAGTTGTGTATTGGATGTGAAAACAAGACTTGTTGACAGCAGCATCTTTCAAAAATAGCCCGGAGGCCTGTCCAAGCAATTCTGTCAGCAATCGCTCAACAAAGTACCCCAAATGCAGTGTTAGTTTAACACTGCATATATCACAATCCATAACTTGGGTTAATACTCTTCAGTATGCAATGTGAAATCGGAAATACATTTTGTTGCGGCATCAGGACCGGTAAGATTTATTCCTAGGAGGAAACAAACAAAGACCACGAAGACCAAGGAGCACAGCTGACGGGTCAGTAACGGTGTTGCAGATAAGTTTAAAATAAAGTTCGGCTGCAAAATTAAAAATAAGAAAACTTGTTCAATGAAATACTACCCGCTTTGGTACATTTTGTCAACCATCAATTGGATATTTTTAAAGACGTATGTAGTTGTTAGTCAATATATTACATAATACTCTTCCTATCCTTGAATAGTTTTATCAGAAACAGTAATGCTTCTAAGTATAACCAGTTAATAAAGGATCACTGGGTCTTGAGTCATCAGCTCCCGACAGTCTTTAGGTTTGTTCAGAAGAAAATAGGAACACATCTCATTAAAACAGTTGTAATGCTGTTGAAAACTTGCATGGAGGTTTATCTTCCAGCAGGACAAGAAATTTTATGTTTTCGAATTCTCTCCATCCAATTTGACTGATCTTAAGACATTTATTTTTAGCAAAATCTTTGGTTGTTTTTCTTAGATATTGGTTTTAAATCTCTTATTTATGTATCTGTTCATTTATTTAATTACTTGTATTCATTACAATTACTTATGTTCCCGTTTTCTGCCCTTTGAGATCTAAGGACATAAAGGGCATTTAAATACATTATTATGTTACTATATTGCAATGAAAAATAGCCAGCAGCCTCTTATGTTGCTGTAATTGCAGCAAACGGTACTTTCGCATGGTATTGTCTAAGGCGGCCGAGTAGAAAAGCATGCCATTATGACATCTTCTTGAGAATGTATCTACTTTATGTTGATTTAACACACAAAATTCACCTGCATTGTGGTTGCAGTGTGAAAAAAATGCTAGCAATATCAAAGAGTAATGGTACAGATGTGTCTGTTAATTATTGCATGGAAAACAGTCATGCATACAAGTTTTAAGGTTGTTGTTGTCGTCGTCTTTACATGTGTTCATTGACAATGGATTGATATTCATTGACAGAGATTCTGAAATGCCTACCATTTCAAAAAGCAACAGCATTCTGAATGTGTCAAATGTTTGGCACATGTAGAAAATTTCAGGTTTTGCATTGTGTTATTTAGAACTCCAGGAAATGTAAGCATGGAGAAACAGCAATGAAGCCAACCCCAAGAGCATGTTTCCCTTTTGTTTTTTGTCTTTCTTGCAAATCCACTGCCCACCTTTTTGGAAAACGCTTCCTTCCTGCAATTACTCCCACTTTCTGGACCAGGATCTGTCATCCAGCGGTTTGATTAAAACATTATATTGAGAGTTCATTCGGGCTCAAGTGGAGGCTTTTAGCAAAATGTCAGAGAAATGTCAGCATCACTAAAGTTGTCTGATCTCTGTTTATGTAAATTGCATGTAGCTTGTTTTTTTTTTTTTTGGAAAAGTTGTCTTCATCTGTTTGACGGGTGAGTTTTATTCCTTTGGGTCTGTTTTCTGAAAGCTATCTAGTGATGTTACAATTTTTTTCAAAAACGTCATTATCTTTTAGAAAACTGCATAGCCTGTCTATGGAAGACGCTGATGAAAGTTAGAAGCAGAATGGACAGAAGGTAGAATATCACCAGGTTATTTGTGAACATATTTAGCCTTAAAACAAACTTTAAGACTTTTTCCACAATTCTTTCCAGTTTCTGTTTATGCACATAGTCATTCTGACCAACTCTAGCAGGAGATTTGGTAGTTTGTTGGATGTTAAATGGACAGAACTTGTATAGTAATTTCCCAGTTATACTGCACTCTACAGTAGAGTCACAATCACCCATTCACACTCTCAGATGCACACATAAATACACCAAAGCACAGATTGGTAGTCTCAGGGTAAAGTGACTTGCCCAGGAGCATGTTGACATGCGACTGGGGGAAGCTGTGATCAAACCTACAACCATCCAATTGCAAGACAACTATTGTCATACTCAATACTCACACTCTGTGCTCTTTGTAGGTAGGATAGTGTTTGGTGTTTTCACCAAGACTGCTTAGAAACATGGCTGGGAAAGGCTAGACAGGAAGTTGTTTGAAAAGTCTTCATGAAGAAACAATAGAAGCGCCGTCTCTCATAATATTAAGGTAATGTATTGTGAAAGGACAGATGGCAAGAGAAGAGAGTGGGAGATGTGGTAAGCAACAGAGTGCAGGCTGGTCAACCAAGCCTGACTAATTAACCAACTAATATTAGCTTGTCGCACTCTGCGTAAATCTGTTAATAGCAGAATGAAAGACTGTGCAATAGTCATCTTTACTTAAAGCTGTAATAAACATGTTGGATAGAGTTGTATTGCTTTGGTACTCCACCAGCTAAAAAAAGTTTTTAACAACCTGCTGTTTTAGCCGGCACTGGCAACCACTTTTGAGCATGAGTGTAATTTAATATCTTTAGCTGGAAAAAAAGAATAGCTTACTGAAATGCTGAGATGGAACCTTGAGGGAGTTCTGTAAAACTGAATGAATAATCACAATGAACAGACGGTATGTTGTAAAATCCCGGGGCATAGGTAGAATTTTACTAAATGTACTTTTTCCGATCACGTTATCAAGTTCTGTTTAGAGATGAAAAGCCGCACAAAATGTGCCATAATTCAATCTTACACGCGACTTCCGTTCGATATTTCCCCTCCATTCATGTGTCCAGATCAGCGAGCGGGTTGCTGAGGTGTCCAATCAGAAAACCAGTGGGGATTTGCGAAGACGCTGCCCGCTGCTGCTGTGTTGTGTTTGAGCACATGAAGCCAGTCACACACCCATTGGTTTAGAAAATGACTCAGCCTGACCTTAGTCTCTTCTGACAGTATGTAGTAGCTTCGTGCCCTATAAACAGAACAATGGACCCAGCAGCTGGCAGGTAAACACAGACACTCCACTAAAGGTCACCCTGTACTGCTCCTAACAAGATTAAGAATGATTCATGAGACCTCGGTCATGCTGTTTTACCCCACTGCAAGGAATACAGGTTTAGTTATTCATTGAGGAAGAATGACGATCTTGATATATTCTTGAAGTTTTTTTGAGATTTCAAAGGGGGAAGCGCTGCTTTACTTGCAGGCCATCTGCTATCAACAGGGAACTCGTACAGGAGTGCATTCACTGTGTGTATCTGTTTAAAACTAGATGCCTTCCAAATTCTGCTGCATTTGATTTACATCCACTCTTAGTGCTCAGCTGAGCCAGTCTTGTGGCTGTTAGGCTGTGTTTCAGTGCCTGTGTGCACACGAGCCTCTGAAAATATTGTCTTCCTATCTCTGCCTGTGTGTGTGTGTGTTTGTGCGGGTGTGCATGTGTGTGTGGCTGTGCATGTCCTGTATTTGCATCTGTATGTATGAGCTCCGAGACTCCGGGCCATTTTATTATCTAAATGGGCTCAGGCAGCTCTGGGCTGGAACCAATCACAGCAACCTGCCATGATGGCAATCCTAGGGGACAGCATCTGCAAAAATTTCTCCACTTTTTCAACTCAAATGTGGCCCTTCTTTACTTTATATGCACATGAATCACCCAAATATCTTCAGTATATAACAACTGAATTCATGAAAGTGTCAAACAGAGGAACATCACCTGCATCCGAGCAGCCAGAGTCTGTACGTCTTCCCCTTGCTCGGTTCCAAAAAGTTCAACTTCTTACCAGAAACACAAATCAGATTAAGAGCACAATTATTCAAAATGGTCATTTGGGATTCTGCTATATGGTCATTAGAAGTCACTACTTCCTCCAGCAGACAGAAATGTTAGTTAGTTTTGCTAGCGGCTAGTGGGTAAATTCCAGCCTGTTGCAGACTCATCTCAATAAATTCAAATATCATTGAAAAGTTTGCTTCTGTAATCCAGTAAAAATTGAAACTTGTCTATAAATGAATTAGTGATATCTGTCAAGCTTTTGTTTTTATTAATATAGATGATTACAGTGCACAGTTAATTAAAAACCCAGAATTCAGTGTCTTAGAAAATATAAATATTACATAAGACCAATGAAAATGTACTTTTACTGGAGAAATGTCTTGGCCTGGACAATTACTGGGGACACTGCTGAGTTGACAGTTGTCCAGCATACAGCCATTGACACCCTCAACCAAGGGTTGAGGGTGTCAATGGCACAACTCACAAGGTTTGGACTGTTCCAATAGGTGGGACTTAAGAGTTTCACCTCATAGTCTAGCCTAGCTTAAATCTACAGAGAATCTATGGAATATTGTCCAGAAGCAGCGATGCATATGAGCAGAAAGCTGCTACCTGAGAAGCAGAACAGGAACTCATTGTCCTCATGTCAAGCTGCAGCAATACAGTAAATCATGCAAAAAGGGCTCCTATCTTATATAACGTTCACAAAATGTGCAAAAAAAAATATCTCGCTGTGTAATGAATCCATTCTTTACATGAGCTTCTTTAGAAAAATGACTGAACTTTGATGGTGTTTAGATAAATTTCTATAAAAAAGAAAACACCTGTACTACCTTAAACTTTCAAAGACAAAAAACAAACTATAGGTCTTTGCCAATCACAAAGAGCTGGATTTCTGCAACCATGGTAGATAGTCTGACAGTGCAGAGAACTCCTCCGGGTGCTTTAGTGCTGTGGCTTGATAATCATTTCACAGAAGCACCATTTCTTATCATTTATTGACCAATTCCATGTATCCAACACATAAGCTTTTGTTGAATGGATATAGATTTGACTCATTATGTTGCACCTCTATTAAAACAGCATCTCTTTTACTATTATGAAACGGCTGAAAGAAGTGTGTAGCGTCTTTTCTGGTCAACGTTTCAAACAATGCACTGAGCTGCTGACACTACAATCCCCAAAACTATTCCGCTACGTCAGGCCATGGCAGTCCTCATATTGTTTTGTCCCTGGTTTATCCCCCACCAAATATTAAACATCCCGTCTCTCATAATCCACAGCCTCTGTTTGTTTTATTATTTATAATTTTAAGAAGTGTGAATACGAAATGCAGCGGCCTCATTACTCAGTCCAATTTTAAAGTGGTTTGAAGGCATCAGAAGTATGAAAGCTGATTTCTAATCTCTATAAACACCTGAAAAGCTGTTACCTAGCTTCAAGGGACTTCCACATTATGCCATATTAGCAGCATCGCCCTGACCAGGCTTTTATCTCGGAATATGATGGACCGAATCAGTGAAGGAATAAATAAATTAAGTTTTTTTTTTTCCTTTACATCTTTGCATCAATTAAGGATGGATGTGACACTAAATAGCTGAGCTTCTAAACTTTTCATATGCGATGAGATGGAGAAGAAATATTCCCCCAGGAAAGAGAAAAGAATGCAGCAGGAAATTGGGAGGGGGGATAAAAGCTTTCGAATACTTGGTTTGATCGGTAACCAAGGTGCGTGTTACTCTATATGCTGTTGGATTTGCATATTTTGTGAAAAAGTCGTGGAGTAAACAGGACTCCAGATGACAACTTAAATGTTTGATTACACATGGAAGCTTAGTCAAACTCCACTGATGCAAATCAGTAAAGCTGATCATCTTAAAGTGTAATCCATTCCATGCTGCAGCTTTATTGTGTTCTTGACGACGTCTCCAAAAATTTGCTTCTCTTGAGTTTACGCAGTTATTAGCTGCGTTTTTATTGCAAATGTGCGCAAAACTTGGTTAATATACTGCTAATGTCAAAAAAACACAACTTTGCAATTGCCGTTGTTCCAATAAATAGGAAACAATAAAAATCACATGTGAATAGGTTTGTTCACACGATAAGTCATTACACAAAATGGCGTGCCGTCATCCTCCTACCACTTCCTGCTGTCTTCTTCATCTCTTCCGCCAGTAGTAACATCCAGTTGTTGAACAAATGATGCAAAAAAGTGTTTCCATTGCAGTTTTGCAAAAGTTTGTTTTTCTTTTTTTAATTGGTGTGTTTCCATTAAGCAGATTTATTTTGTTTTCAGAATTCCAATTTGTAGCAAGATAGCATTTCACTTTAACTTGAGTAGAAGCAATGCTACTTTTACTTGGGTACAATTTCTGGCTATGAAACAGTTTCATGAGGGAGTAAATGCAGAGGGTTGGCATGACTCTGAGAATAAAGCAGCAGATCTATTGTGGCGACCCCAGAGAAACGCAGCTAGAATAGGAAGATGTTGAACTAGTTTTGGGCAAGCTGCTCTTGTAGCGTGTTAGTGCTTTCAAGGTTTTCTCTCAGCGAGTCAAAGTTTCGACTTTGCACATCACTGCTGATCTCAAACCATTTCTATCTCCAAGAAGAAAATGAAGTACGTAAATTTGCCTATTGGGGTAGGATTCCCCTCTGCCCTGCTCTTTGTTGAATGAAGTTGCATTCAAATTAATCAAGCTTTTCAGATCTTGTGGCAAAATTGGTCAAGCTATCAATCCTGACAATAAGGACAGTTTTCGGGGATTTTATATATCATTAATTTGAATTTATCGTGTCAACAATATATCAAAACTCTTATGACGAGAAATTTATCATGATAAACGATATGACAAATGCCCACCCTTGCACACAACCTATCTTCTTTCCCAAACAACATCAGGGCTGTGAAGTCACATGACATTTATGTATGCATGGTATTGTTTGAACAGATGATCTTGACACTTTCAAATATCTGGAAATTGAATCCAAGAATGAACCAGACTTGTGGAAATCCACAATTATCCACCTGATATGTTGCCTAGTTTCTTTAGACTTGTCAGTGACGTAACTCAAGGAAGTTGTGCATCTTAATTTTTAAGTTCTGATGTTGCTTTGCCTTAAATTCTGTATTTCAAACGATAGTTTTTACCTTGATTTCTAAGCAAGACTCCCCAGCCCCAGGACGAATATAGAAAGCCCACACAAACAGTGTAATCTAATTGGATAAACTTTGCTCTGTGCAATAGTTTGACTGGGTGCCCAGAACCAGGCATCTCTGCAAAGGGCATGCAGAATGAACATAGTGACATTTTGGAGTGCTTTGCAGTCATTCGTTTATCCCCCATTCCTCTCCTGCTCTCTTTCGCAGCTCCTATGTAAACCAAAAGCTGATCCTAAGCAGCAGAGTGGCTGACTGAGTGCCTGTCTGCCAGACACGCCGACTGTGCCCAGAGGTGGATTAATGTGGTTACTATCGAATCCCTGGGTTAGAATCGATCCACTCATTCGTGGCATGAATGCGGAGGGGGGAGATCAGTGCGGCGCAGCCGTTCCTGCGTTTGTCTCCACAGATCGTTCTGGGTGCCGTCTGCATGCATGACCTTTTACACCTCGCTCATTTGCTTACTTTGATTTCAATGTGGTGCTCTGAGGTTTATTGTTCTGCTGCTTATTCAGCTTTCCCATTTCAGTTGTTTTTTTTTTTGTTTTTTTTATTCCGTCTGTGGTTTAAGTCACAGCAAATCGCCTGCCTCCATTTCTATGATGAATGACGAGCTGTTTTCATGATGGGTCTCTTCATTGCCTGGTGGAGCTCCATTAAATCTGCTCTAATTGTATTTTCCTGGCCGATTTAGCCACATGTCTCCAGCACACAGGTCTCATTGAGGTCAAGATTGAATTGGACCCATGTATATTAGCTTCTAACCAGATAAAATTTACCTGTAACTTTTTTGTGGCATGTCTGCATGTCTGATTTGACTGTGGTGAGAAGCGTCTTACCACAGTTCACAGGTGCTTAGGGTCTTTTTCGTTTCAATGAGAATCCTTTCTAAGCTTCGTTGTGATTGTCAGTAGCATGTTTGCCAACATTTTCTGATTTTAGAGCACTACCGTGTCCTTAATTAAAAATAAATAGTCAAAAAAATACTGGAAAAAGTCTTTCAATCTTTTCTCTTGAAAGATAATAAAAGAATGTCAAGGAGAGTTTACTTTTTTTGGAGAAGTTATTTTTTAGTAAATCTAAAAAAAAAAGTTGTTTTTAGATTTTTAGATTTACTAAAAAATAAACAATTTTGATTCTTTATTGAAAAGAATAAAATTTATATTTATTTTCAATAAAAATCCTTATTAGCATTGCCTTATCTTATAATTTCTGACAATTTATCTATGGTGATGAGCTTCAAATCTTGTTGGAAACTCCTCCTTGCTCAACCTAATGAAAAAAAAAAAATTGCATTATATTGGAAAATATTCAACATATTAAGCAACATATTCCCATGTTTGAGATTTAGTATTTATATTTTTCAATATAACCACATACCATGGAGAAATATATAAAAAGTGCATCAAGAAGAGCACTATATTTGTACATGTAATTTAGATGCTACAACACACCATATATTGGTATGTTGTAGCATACCAACATATGTTGGTATGTTGTACATATATA
>CAEGAE010096217.1:0-15618 GCA_903067095.1 Girardinus metallicus
AATTGGACTGATATTGATATGTGATAGTAACACTGCTGTTATGTTAGATTTACCAATGTTTTATTTGAGCTTTTTTTTATCCGATTAATCGTAAGAATAATCGATAGATTACTCGATTACTAAAATATTTGTGTACAACAGCCCCAAAATAATCCTGAGTTACCAAATGAAAACTTCCTGATAGCTTGGCTAACTGATTAATGCTGGTTCTGATTGGCTGTTTCTGACCGAGCTGAGTAATTCTGTCGAACACAGGGAGGAAGCAGAAGAGATCGATTATTTTTCAGAGATTATCTGTCTTATGTTAGGACGGTGAACGTTTTAATACATATCTAAAATCTTTTCTTTTTCTTAAGTTACGTGCTGCAGGGTTGAGCAGACGTTCAGTGTGAGAGTTCACTGTCTGGTGGAGATTAAACGACGCTCCGTCTGTGAAATATCACCACCAGCAGCGCGTAGCGGCGGTTCAACAACAAGAACAGAACCAGCATCTTACACCGCCAGCTCGAAGACTTAAATTATTTTTCAAGTTATTTGTTTAGCTTTCTGTCCTTGATGCTAATCCGGGCGAGTCTTGGTAGTTGGGCGCTGCTTTACTGGCCGCTCCGGATGTCCTTTTTTCCTGCATTGAGCCTCGATGCAGCCAAACTCTGTCAAATGCTTATTTTTTAAATGCCATACTAAATTCGTTTTGTTGATGCATTTTGACGTGCTTCACTCCCGAGGTCATTTTCCGCCGCAACACGCAAACTTCCCCGTTCACTCTCTGAGCGTTCAAGTTCCTCAGACAGGATTTGTTGCTGCGCGCTTGCGCAGTGTGAAGGAAAGAGGAGAAGAGCTGCACAGGCAGGCTGCGAAGTGAGATAAATGTGATCGTTTTGGTGATCGATCACCAATCATACACTTTTTCACGGAAATCGGCCGATTATGATTGGTGGCCGATCGATCGGCACACCTCTAGTTATTACAACTAAAAACCAGCGATCAGCCCAAAACCTGGGAGTAGTGATGGACTCTGACCTGAACCTTCAGAGCCACATAAAGACAGTCACAAAGTCGACCTTCTATCACCTGAAGAACATCTCCAGGATTAGAGGACTGATGTCTCAGTGAGATCTAGAGAAACTCATCCATGTGTTTATCTTTAGTCGCATTGATCACTGCAACAGCGTCTTCACAGGTCTGTCCAACAAACCAATCAAACAGCTGCAGCTGATCCAGATGCTGCTGCTCACGTTCTCACTAAAACCAGGAAGTAGACCACATAACACCAGTTCTAAAGTCCTTCACTGGCTCCCTGTAGCTCAGAGGATAGACTTTAGATCTCAACTAAAAACCCACCTGCTTAGAGTTTATTTGAAACGTAATCAATTACGAATTTAATGATGGCATTGACTTAATGTAATATTTGGATTGTTGATTCTATGTTGCATGATTCTGTGTTGTGTTTTTTATGATGTAAAGCTCTTTGAAATGCCGTGCTACGCAAATAAAATGATTGATTGATGAATTGAGTTGCTTTAGTTGGTAACAAGCAATGCAATTAAATTTATCCAACTCAATTTACTGAGATTATCCAACAAATTTAAGTCAGTCTGACTCAGACCAGTTAGTTTACTTCAAACAAAGAAGTAAACTAACTTTATTAAAAGGATGTTTTGGCTCATGCCTTCAGTCGAGAGTTTACTTAGACAGGAATGTGGGTAACAATAGAGAAGACATATAGCAAAGGTCATCAGGCCAGGAATCGAACATAGGACAGCCATGTCCTCACGCTCTAAAAAGTTAATTTTATGGCCTTATTTCCATTAATCTCACTTAATTCATTTGGTTTGGTGATGACTACTAAATGTGCAGGTGCCACTGCATCAGCACATTTAGTTGCGCATCTGCAACTAAATGCAGATGCGCATTTAGGAAAGATTACTGTTTTATATGTAGAGCAATTTATTTTAAACATTTTTATAATGTATTTCTAGTTCAATTCTACATCTAAACAAATATTACTTCAATGTAAAAACATTTAATTAAATACATTTTTTGGCAGTGCTCAGTGTCCTTAATTTTAACCCCCTCAGTCTCCTCAGTTTGCCTAATTTCTTGGGCCAAAGGTTCAATGAATATTGTGACTAAAGCTGGTGAGGGCAGCAGTCTTGTCTAATTGACCTTTCAAGTCTAAACCAATTTCAAAGACTATTATTTTTATTCTTGCTATTGGATCTTGATATAATGTTTTGATAGATGTACTGATTGGGAGTTTAAACCAAACCTTTCCACACAAAAATTTCCAACTAAAGCTGTTGAAATGTTTCTCCACAACCAAACTTCTTAAAAAAAGTCGCTCACTCTTTGTCTTGAACCCTTCATAACATGAAGGGTTCTTCTTATATTGTCTTGGGTTTGTCAGCCTCTAAAGCCAAATTGGGCTCCATCTGTCAAATCTGATACAAAACTTTGAAATCTTTTGGATCACAGTTTAATATCGATATTGGCCTATTATAGTTTTCACAATATTCTATTTTTACCTTCTTTAGGTATAACTGTAATCACAGCCTCTCTCCGTGATGGAGAGAGTATTCCATTTTTAAGTGTTTGGTTAATTGATGCCAAGAGCAGCAGATAAGGTTCTTTTAAGATCTTATACCATTCTTGAGGAAATCCATCATTCCTTTAACTGCATTTTGAAGTTCTTCTGTAACATGATAAAGCATTTTGTGATTGCCCAATGTTTGGAAAATCTAGTGAATTAAAAAATTTCTTAATCGTTTTGTCATCCGCTGGCTCAGAAAGTACAAGTTTATATAATTATCTTTAAATGCCTTCTCAGTCTCTTCTGGTTTGTATGTAAGGGAGATAAAAGATCTTTGATTTTATAGCTTGACCCAAGATCCGAGATTTAAAAATAAACAGCTTAATACAAACATCAGAACAGCAGTGATGTGGGCCAACAGACGGACACTGAAGTGGAAACAGGACAAGAAATTCTCAGACATTTCATATGTGACGTAATGCAAACAAGTTACTTTAAACTTTAAGGTTAGGGTTTTGTAATTTGTGCACTTCAAATGCTTTCTTCAAAAGATTTTAATCAAGAACGACAAACATCTTTTAGAAATGTTTAAGTTATATTTTTATATGAAAATAAACCAAATCTAACTAGGAAATCTTTTTTCTATTTTGTGTTTTTATTGGTTTATCGTGTTGACTGTCACCAGAAACCTCTCTGCGGAGTGTCCATATTTGGGCCTTCCTTGCTCTGTCAAGTCCAAGTAGGAGGAAGATGAGCTGGTTCAATAATCCAGGTTGTAGCCATCGTCTTATGTTTAATGCAGCAGATTAAAAAGGATTTGATTTCAAAACTTTTTTATTAAAACTGAAACATATTATTTGAAAGAACAGTTTTCCTCATTTTCACACCAGTTCATCCACAAACATTCTGTGCTGCAGCGTCTGTACCTTGGAAACAAAAATCTTCACAACTTATTCATCATTAAATAAACATCCTTGATTTACACAATCCAGTGTGGTCTGAATACATAACAGTCAGCTTTCACATCAATACCAGACATTTTGTAAGTTTAAGCTAAATAATGTTTTACTTCCACAGGATTTTTTTGAGGTTTTTTTTATTTACATTTTCTTGTGGCAACTTATTTTCTTTTGATTAAATTGGATGGAAAAGGTCTTTCATGTAGATTCATTCTTTGATAAAACATGAACTCCCATATAAACGAAAAAAAATATTTTTTAAGTCGAGAATTATAATTTTCAAATAACTGTGCTAAAACATGCAAAACTCCTAGCAGTCTTCTGGAAATAAATGGAAATAAAGCAATGAGTTTGCTTGAAAAGCAAATCTCTGTACAGACCCACCGAACCGGCGGAGCAGCAGTCACATCCCTGAGTCCAGTGGCTATTATTCCTCTCATTTGCACCCACTGCTGTGGTCAACATGTCCTTTCTGCTCACTGACTGGTTCATAAAAATAGTGCTTCACAAAGTCTCTCCTGACCAGATCCAGAGACCAACAGCCATCCTGAGGCAGCGTTGTCAGGGGCAACTACAGAAAACGCTTGTGTTTGGAGCGATCCAGTAGAAAACGTCAGTTTTTTTCCTTCTCCACACCATATAGTGGAACTGAATGTTTTTCCTCTACAAACATTACTGGGATGACTAGATAAGGTGTTAGCATGGAGATTCCTCCTCCTGTTTCTCCTCCACCTCGCTGTCTTTGCTCTTTTTGTGTTTCTTCTTCTTGTGTTTGCTCTTGTGTTGCTTGGGCTCCTTGTCTTTGTCCTGGCTGCTGTGTTTTTTGTGCTTCTTGTGTTTTTTGTGCTTCTTGTGTTTCTTCTTCTTCTTGTCAGTGCCGGTGGCCGAGTCGCTGTGGTTGCTAAGTGACGGGCTCTGGGAGGGCCGGGTGGGGGACGGGGTGGGGCTGCCGCTCCGCCCCCTCTCTGGCTCCGAGCCCTCCCCCTCGCTGTAGTCTGGGACAAAGGACGCCTCGTCCGTTTCGCGGGTCAGGTCTGAGCAGAGACGCTGTCTCCTGGGCTCCGGGTTCCGGCTGTCCTCCCGTCCTCCTCCAGCAGCTCTGTCCTCCTTCCCTGCTCCTCCTCTCTCCTCCTCTCTTCCTCCAGCTTTCTTCTCCTCCTCAGCTGAAGATCTTCTCTCCTCTTTGGTTCCTCTGCTTTCCTCCCTCACACATTTTGCTCTGTGTGGTTTGTCTGAATCTTTCTGTGTAGTCCTGCCAGCCTTCCCCTCCTCCTTCTGTGTCTTCCCTTTCTTCTCCTCCCTGACTGCTCCCTTCTTCTCCTCCTTCACAGCCTCCTGGGCTTCAGCTCTGACAGACTTGGCTGCGTCATGGTGTCCCTCTCTACCTCGACTTTTCTCTGCCAGTGGTGAGGGGTCCTTGGTCGGTGGGCCGGGATCGTCGTCGTCGTCGTCGTCTCTCTCCCATTTGGAGCGCGGCGGTGGCTGGATGAGCGGCAGCTCCTGCGCTGGGCTGGGGGGCGGGCTGTGATGGCGGCCCCTCACTGGGCTGGCTGCAGGAAGCTCAGCGGCTTTAGAAGTTACACTCTTCTTCTGCTCTCTGTTTGATTCGAGCCTCCTCTCTGGAGCCGACCTTTTGGAAAACATTTAAGGAAATGTTAAACTGAATGTAGGACTTGGAACATTTCAAAAGCTTTAACACGTTTTTAAGAGCAAAAATATATGACAAAACTGAATTGAAATGATTGATTTCCCACAATTTCTACCTTCTTCTTTTTACAGAAGCAAACAATAGTATTCATTTTAAAGCCTTGATTTAAAATGTATGAACCCTAAATAAGTTCTTGACCCCCTGCCAGGCTAAGTGTTGCTTGTTTTTATTAAGTGGTTTTTATACACGAGTAACCCTGGACTGGTGTTTGCTGTGGAGCAGTTGTTCATTACATCATTTACTGAACACGGCGTGAAGACGCAGGTACAGCAGTCACACTGCTGGAGTCTCTGCAGTTTACCTCCTCTCGCTCAAACTGGATGATATGGAATGTGTTCTAGCAGAAAAGCTTCACTGGTATCATATTTACATGGACTTTGTGAAGAATCACATTTCTTTGGAGAATACTGCACCAAGTTTAAAAGCCACAGTGCTTGTGCTCAGTGCGAACCACAGATATAACCTACAGTGGTGCACAATGAGCGTGCTGTCAGGATGATATGAACCAATAACTATGTGCTGTGTGTGTTTACATTAAACGCTTCATGTCTGCGCTGCAGCTTGATAAAGTGCATACGTTTCCTGGCCCAGTTGGCCAGTGTGTTAGTGGGCCAGTGGTTTAGCTTGTGGAAAAGCTGGAAAAAAGGATCAACAGAATCATTTTGTTATCGTCATTCTTAACAAAATGAATTACTTGCTCCCAAGTATAGGCCAATATCCAATCACACAAAGTTAAGGAAATTGGGATTTATTGGTGCAACTGCACCCACAATAAAACTGCCTTCAGAAGTCACCAAACTAGAACCGTGTCATTTAATCTTTGTATAATTACATCTGCTCTATGAAGGGTTTGTTAGAGAAAATTAGAGAACAGCATCCTGAAAACCAAAAAGGGAAGAAAGTTGGGCATATGTTATCAACAGTTTTAGATAAAATAAAGAAATCAAGATGGGAAATTGTAAAGAGTTGATTAGAAGATAAATGAAGCTAAATTTGAGACAATATTGGTAGAAAACCTTATCAAAAGACACCCATGACTGAGGGGCTAAATACAAATACATGTTGCAAATTATTTTTCTTTTAGAAAACCATGTTTTCATTCCTTTCATAATTATGCAGGGTTTCCCCAAGTGTATGATAAGCCTGGTTGGCTGCCAGGCTTTTCACACCCTCCCATCCAGGCTAAGCAATGATTGTTTTTGTTTTTAAAAAAGTAATAATCATTTTAAAAAATTATAATAATAGAAAATGCTTAATTTTTTTTTTATTATTAAGCCAGACTGTAAGTGTCTCTGTTGCACTGAGCATTTTGGAGCAGAATTATTCCTTGAAGATGGGTTTATACTTGATGCATTTAACAGGCCACGAAGCCGGGACGCATCAAGCTGCTTTAGTTCTAGTTTATTATTTTTCTGGTTATATGTCTTCTGATAAAAAGGACTCGATTTCATCTAAATCCTCCTGAGACTGTGATGTATAAAGATCAGAATAGTACTTTTTAAAGACCTCATTTCTCTGGGATTATACGCTCTCATTTTTAGGGGGGGGGGGGGGGGGTTCAAAAGCATTAATTGTTCGTTTATTTTTCTCAGTTTTAAGTTGCTATGCCAATACTTTCTGTGCCTTTACTCCAAGTTCATAAAATCTTTGTTTGGACCCAATTATTGCTCTCTTTGCTTGATATGTATGCATAGTATCGAGTTTTTGTTTCAGTTCTCTGTACATGTCCTTAGTTGGGGCATTTTGATGTTTTCTCAAGGTCAGAAATTTGTCTTTCTAAAGTATTAAGCTAAACCTTATATTTATTCTTTATTCCCTTAGTATAAGATATAATTTGGCCCCTCAGAAATGCTTTTAATGTGTCCCAAAAAATAAAAATATTTGGAGCAGATGATCTATTTGTTAAAATGAAGAAATGAATTTGTTCCCTAATGAAAGTGGAGAATTCAGGTTGTTTTAAGAGCGTAAAGTTGAGCCTCCGCCTCTACTTTTCTTCTACATTGTCAGGGACAGACACCAACATCGCCAATGGAGAGTGATCACTAAGTAATCTTGCAAGGTATTCACTATCTATCACTTGATGAAATATCTGACTGGAGATCAAAAAATGATCTATTTGGTTATGGGTATTGTGTGGAAGCAAACAAAACAAATAATCTCTATCCTGTGGATGCATCTGTCTCCAGGCGTCTGTTAGGTTTAAACCCCCCTTAAAGGAGATTGTTATTTTAGCTGATTTAAAGAGGAGACAGGGTCTGTCTGAAGGTCTGTCAAGCACCGTATCTAAACAGGACCCCTGGTGTTTAGGAGACCTGGAGAAAAACCTCCTGCATTAATGTGCCATCGTCATAGTTAGGTGCAGGATTCTGATATCTACCTGAAGGGTCAGATATAATTGCAGTAGCAAGAAAAGGAAAGTTTTTATGCAGCAAAATTGTTGTTCCTCTTGACTTTAAACTAAATGAAGAAAAGAAAACTTGTCCCACCAATCTCTTTTTAGCTTTTTATGCTCCCTATCAGATAAATGTGTTTCTTGTAGAGCTGTTGTAAACTAATATTTTAGTAATCCAGTAATCTATCGATTATTCTTACGATTAATTGGATAAAAAAAGCTCAAATAAAACATTGGTAAATCTAACATAACAGCAGTGTTACTATCACATATCAATATCAGTCCAATTTTTCACATTTGAGCTTCCCTAACAATAACTTTTCTGTAGTTTAGACAATTAACTTGTAACAATAACAGCTCACTTTCTAAGTTAACCTGAAAAAAGGTTAACCTGCCCAATTTGTGAGCAGGTTATTATAAGAAAATGTCTATACTCCAGCTTTGTGTTTCTGTTTTCATCTTCAGTCAGTTTAATAGATGAATTCTCACCTTCCCAGACATTTATAGCTTTGTGTTCATGTCAGCTGCTGGATTTGACTCCTTTGTTCGTCACACAGAAACATCTACCAGCTCTGTGACGTCACGATGCTCTTCTCCACCCATTTGTTGCGACCGGGATGGCATAAAATTTATTTTCCTGTATTTTCAGTAAAGCTAAGCCTCTAAAGCACAGCCGGCCGCCGTGTCCAGTCTATCCGCTCACCTGTATAAATAATCCCGCCGTTCGCTCTGAGCCATCAGCTTCAGGAGGAGAAAAGCTGCCGTACTCCAGGCATCGCTGCCGTCATTCTAAGGATGTTTATTGGTCCCCGAAAAACGACAAAAACTCGGACATTATCATGAATGAATAAAATCCTCCCAGGCCGAACTTGAAAACTGGACGTTATGCTGCTAACACTTAGCTTTCGTCAACAACTCAGGCGGATTTGAGAGCGCAAATAAAGTTCCGGCCGGAACACGGTGCATCGAATAATAACACATAATATAACGAGGCTTCGAGGCGGATCAGTTTTCCTCCAGGGAGTTTAATAATCGAGGAACTGGAATCACTCGAGGAATCGTTTCAGCCCTAGATTGTTGTAAGGAAATGATATCAGATTTAAATTTTTTCAGATAAGTATACTCTTTTTCTTTTTATAGGACATTAAATGTTTCCTTTGACATTAAATGTTACAAATTTCATATTAACATTGGCTACAATGAAAAGTCAATCAGCAATTCTTCTCCTCCTCCAACTAACCAACCAAAGCCAAAATGAACAAATCCTGCTCCATCGTGTCTCTCTGATAGATGAAAGTATTTTTTTTTGGGAGGAGGAGAGGAGGACACAAAATGGAAAGACAATAACATTTAACATTCACCTCTCTTCTCGATTGCCAGCTCAACATCCTGGAAACCAAACATAAACTTCGTGTTGACTCGAATATTCTCGCCCCTCCCTCCTTCTAAACTAACATTGGGTCGAACCTGCAAGCTCTCATGACATTTGTAACATTTATAATCTTGCATTTATAATTGCAAGGTGATAGGTATTTTCTCAACCTACATAAAAAGAACCACAGACAACATTCATTATACTTCAACCAAGCTTTCATGAAAGGAGAAACGCCGTCATAACCCCTTGGAATATACATTTTAGCCATCAGAGAAGCACTCCTTGGCCACCCAGATGTATGGACAATTAGACATTGTACTGAAATATTGGCAAACCAATAAGCAATAATATTCCAAACTTTTAAACATTATTAACCAGTATACCTCCACATAATGGTATTCACTAACTAATAAAATAGAAAAGACTGGTAAACCATAACGATAAGCCATATGTAATTAGAAGGACCAAGATGGATCACTGTACCACCAGTTGTCCAGGAGCCAGTATGGATCCGATTCACCGTCTCTGGACAAATAGACCTGATGGCGACCACAAGTGTCAGTCTTCTTAACAATCCATTCTGCTCCAGTTCTGACTTGGTGATCACTGGTCGCAGTCGCCTGCTGCTCCCGTTGTGCCAGGTTGTTGATGAATTCAAAGGCTTCTTCTGTGGTGTCAAAAAAGTGTCCGGTTGGACCTTCAGGCCTGTAGAATAGGTGAGGTAGCAGGGGATGTTTCTTGATTTATTGCTTGAAGCGCGGGGACGAGCCGTTTGAGGCATCTGGCTAATTCTGGACTGATGTCAGGGAAAAAGTTCATTTTCATGTTGTTGAAGCAGACATTTCCTCTCTTTGTAGCCAAAGCCAAAATTTTCTCTCAATCTTGAAATCGCAGGAGACGAATCAAGACGGGTCTTGGGGTGGTACCAGGTGGTTCACCTGGTCTGGGCTCTATAGTCTGTGTGCTCGTTCAATATCCACCTCCAGCTGCTGAGCTGGAGGTGGATAACTTCGGTATCCACGTTATGAAGATTTCACAGGCTACGCTCCCTCAGAGCCTTCTTTCAGTTCCAACACCTGAATATTATTTCTTCTGCTATGATTTTCAAGCTGGTCGATTTTCTTTTAAAGGAACCCGTCATCTTTTAGCTGCTTCATCAGCTGTTTGAGCTCATTTACAGCTTCCTCAGTATCACTATTTGATTCTAAGCTTCTGCTACCCTCATTAGCACTTTATCAAATGTAGCCTTCATTCCATTGGTCGACTCCATTCACCACAACTTCTTTGCTAGCAACAGATTTTTCGTCCTTCTTATCATTCTTTCTGTCTTTTCTTTTGAAGTCATGAATCCATTCCACACTACTTACCTTTTATGCTTTATTTACCCAATCCACAATTTGGTTTAGCGTTGCTTTTTATCATATTAACGGATAAGTTAGAGAATGCAGGTCGGGCATGTCTGCTCATACACTGCATCCCCAAAGGTCTCCTTATTTGTTGTTTTTAAGACTCCGTAGTTGTGGGTTTAAAGAGCGTTATCTCTGGTGATGTCTTCCAGTAAAATATAACTACATTTCCTGTCAACTTAACATGTTTTAATACAAAAACACTGTGGACCGCTAGTGGACCGCCTCGGTGCCCCAACCACCAGGCTTAGCAAGTTTTCTGGGGGAAACCCTGTTTTGCAACACTTTGCATGTGTTCAATACAATGCACAAACGCACCAAAAATCTAGTTCAGAACCTAGAAATTTCTGGATTTAGAGCACATCAAAGCATTTAGTGGAAACAGAAGTAGAACAGACTGACCTGGTGGAGGAAGACACATGGCTCGGCAGAGTCTTCCGACTGATCCTGGGTTTGCTTTTCGCAGTCGTCTCCTGGTCTTCTTTGATCACTGTCAGACAGCAGAAAAAATATGTTATGAACACTTTATTCATAAAACTTACTGTAAGTCATCTCTTACACCATGACTTCATAGAGCTCCCGATTACCTTCTCTTTGAGTAACAGCTGGTTTGTCTCCAGACAGGGCACTCCTCTCTGTTCTGTCTTTGGACCGGCTCCTGAGAAGAGAGAGAATATAATTACATCCAGCAACAAGTGTGCTCACAGGAGGAACCAATAAGTTATGTTTTCCATCAGGCATGGGAACAGACAACTGTGTGACAAGCAGCAAAGTGAGATGTACCTGTCAGGTTTAGCAGCCCTCTCTGCACCTTCCATCCTCTCCTTACAGGAACCACTTGGTTTCTCCTGATCTGCCAGTTTTTTGCAAAAGGCAGATTTCTCTCCGATTGTCATTTTATCCACAGAGACAGATCGAGCTGCTCCACTTCCACTGCTGGGGGCTTTTCTCTCTGTCTTAACCTCCTTCTCTCCCTCCTCATCTCTGTCCTCAGATGCTCTAGGTCTGTCCCTGTCCCTGTTGGAGCCTGACTCTTTGTCTCTGTCTGAAGCAGGCAGCCTGTCCCGCTCCCTGTCTGAGCCTCGTTGTCTGTCTCCGGCGCTGCTGGGTCGCTCTCTGGAAGCTCCTTTATCCACAGATGCTGATGTCTCCTTCCTTCCGGCTCCCTCTGATGTACTTCTGTGTCTGTCTCCTTCCAAGCCGTGAAGAGCAGCGGATCGATCCGAGCCAGAGGAGGATTTCTCAGAACCGGACTGGGATCTGTCTGAAGGTGCTGCCTCACTGCTGCCTCTTCTCCCCAGATCTCTGTTCAGCTTGATCTTCCTCACTGGCTTCTGTTGACAAAAGCAACTAAATTATTCCTGACAGCAAGAAAAAAACAGTCATGGTTTGAACTCAAAATAATAGAGCTGAGATATCAGCTCTATTATTTCCATAAAAGAAATGGTTTCCTTTTATGGAAGACTAAAAAAAACAATTTATTTGTTCTTAGGTGCAATATATAAGCCTTAAAATCTATTGTTTTATTACGGGTAAAAATATGTTTCTTTACATATTTGTTTAACTGTCATCATTTCGTGACAGTTTGCCGAGACATAATCTATGGAAAGATGATCTCCTCCACCTCCTCCCTGAGCTACTATTGCTAACTGAAGTCACACACCGCTCCTGGTCAGAAACAACCAATCAGAGCCAGGAGGAGAGTCTGAGCGCTGTTAATCAATCATGTACTCGCTGCTAAATGTGTTAATGGTGGTGAAACAACTTCAACACTAAACCATCGTTAGTGGCCTAACTAGCCTTAGCATTCACTATGGGCTATGCTAGCTGCAGCATAGCAAAGAGAAAGGGGATAAGAGGGAACAAGGGTGAGCAGCATCACACAGAGACGTGATTGACAGCACTAGGACCCTCCCCCTGGCTCTGATTAATTGTGAGATAGAACTGGGAGGAGGAAGAGCTCGATTTTTTCACATATCTGTCTCATACTCAGGGGTAAATTCTTGGGGGTGCTAAGACAAAAGTGTATTTTTATCATATATATATATATATGTATATATATATATATATATATATTCTTCTTTGTGTGCCTTGGAGTGTCTGTGCTGATGATTTTTTTTGCAAAGTGATAAAAGCTGAGTAGCTCTTGAATTGCTACAAAATGGAGTCATATTTCCCTCAGCCTACTGGCAATATTGACACCATGAGATGCCATGAGACCTACATTCTGAACATCATGGCATGAGTGCATCCCAGTTTTCCATATCTGGCATATAACCATTCATTTTAGCCTTTAAATTGATTATATTGATCCTATGTCCAGGCAGAGGGATGATCAGTAGGCCTAGTAGTAGTTCTGAAGCCTGTTTGTTCTGAAGATCCTGCAGCTTCCACTTCGTCTTCCTGACATGGCGCATCCTCAGCCTGACTCTGACAGGAGGAACCACAGAGCTCTGTTAAGTTAAAGCCACATCTTCTGAAGTTGGAATATTTTTCCTCCAACAGGTTCCAGAGGAATCACCGCAAACCAGATGTTGATCGGAAATATTTTTCAATGTCTTTTGTGAATGTCAGCTACTCATTTTCAACAGTGAAGAAAGTATCAACATCAATATTTCCACTAAATAAGAGATGATAATAAATAGCAAGCTGACAGAGGAAAAGCCTCTCAGACTCTGAGCTCAAAGCAAGATGCCAGAAATGAGTTTTTTTTAAATATTAGACAATTTAATTTCACATAATTATAGCAGTAGAAGCCATTTGTTACTTAATATACGTTTGTCCTACTTGATGTTCGTTATGAATGGCATACTCTCAAATTAGGTAATTAGTCCAAGTTTTGTCGTTAATTGAACATTTAGAAACCACAGCAAGGAAAACAAAGAGAAAATAACCCGAGTAGGATCAACTCAAACCCATGAGTACCTTTTTACTCTCTCTCTCCCTTTGTCATCTAAGCACACCGTTGTTGTGGCAACTGCCTGCGCTCCGCAAGAGGAGCAGAGATTATGTTAAAAACATAACATTCAGTTCGTTACGATACCAGGTTTTCAGGCTTGATATTTATTTTGTGGTTATTGATAAGCGCTCCCTGAACACAGCGCTGGTCGATTAGGTCATTTAAACTCCTGCTCTGCTCGTCAGAGTCAGAGTTGGTCTTTGAGTTGCATTTTTTATTATCTTGGTAATGGAACTGAAACGCACAGAATTGCGCAAGACCTAGTTGATACAATAATTACTGACGTTATTATTTTTGTTGGGTCATTAATTTGAACACATTTTGATCATTTTTTTGTTGTTCTTTAATAAAGTTACAAACATTTTGAGAAGCGAGTCAGAGGAGGACGTGCTGGTCTCACTTCCTGGCAGCGTTTAGTTTGTCACCTAACGCCAAGATCGACTCAAAACCTTCCATGATCGACGCATTGAGCACTCTTGCTCTAGCAAAGCACTTACAGTTCAGAAACCATATGGAATGAGAAAAAAGCTATTTATTAACTGATTAAGTCCTGTTTTACACTGTCCTAGAAAAACTAATCAATCACGGCTCATCAGTGGGTGCGCTCATGACACCCATAGTTTTTTTTGTTTACAGCACACAGCCATGCCCCTCTCTTGCCGGTACTGCGTACCCACGCTAAATCTTTTAGTGTACCCGACCGTACCCACTTACTTTCACCCCTGCTCATACCATCCTGTCACAAAGTGACAGTTTCAACAAATATGTGGAAAATATTTATTTTCCGACTGCAACTTTAATGCACTACAGCACAGAGCTTCTGGAACATGTTACAGTAAAAAATAAAAACTATTAATCCACATTTTCCACTTCCAACACCAATATCTCAGGTTTAGTATCAGCCGATACCAATCAGATACAGAAAATCTGACTTAAAAGCTCTTTAATAAAAAGAAAAAAACATACATAAATGTCAAATTATGAATTTATGTGATAACCCTGCATAAGTACATTTAAATTCAACAACAGCTTCACAAGCTTTGTCAAACATGTAAAAACACAACTTTTTTTGTTTAGTCAGTATAATTCAGAGTAGAACAGCCAATGTAAAATAAATAGTAAAGCATGATGTTGCTCAGAGCACCAAAACATAGAAAATACACAGAACAGATTTGCCCTTATGTATCGAGCACATTGTCACCGATCCCCAATCTAGAATTTTTATCAATATTGGATGAATGCATCTCTAAAAACAACCTCTTCTATGTAGAAGCCTTTGCAGAGAGAAGACAACAAAACCTAAGTCAAATTTCCCACTGCTTTATAGATAGTAGGTGCATATTCTTTAAGCAGGGCAGTGTGTGTGTGTGCGTGTGTGTGCGTGAATTGCCCTAGCAACTGCCATAGACAGCATAACAGGAAGGTTGAACAGATAGTAAAGTTGCTGTGTCTGTAGTTTTCAGGCTACGTCTGACAGAAAGCATTCCTTCAGTGAAAGCAAAGAATGCATCTGCAGCTAAAAAAATCCTTCTAATATCAACATGACAAGCTCATGAACTGATTTGTCGTGATTAATCGTTTTAGCCCTAAAAAACATAAAAAATATTATTATTAGGTATTTTTAAAGCTAAATGTAAATGTTGCAATACATATTTCCCACATTGAACTATGGACAGGTTCATAAAACCTAACATACTTTCTGACTTTAGATGCATTCCCTGTCCAATGCACCAGAATCAAGTGAGTGTCTCATTCCCAGTGCTCTGTAGAAGCCAATGACCTGCTGAGGGCCAAACCTTTCATAGGTTCAAGTATGAATGAGCACAGAAGCATCTAGAACAGGGGTGGGAAACTCGAGGGCCGGTCTCCTGCAACTTTTAGATGTGTCTCTTCTTCAACACACCTGAGTCAAATAATGAGGTCATTAGCAGGACTCTGGAGAACTTGACTGCACTTAGGAGGTGATTCAGCTATTTCAATTGGAAACTTCTCATCAACGAGGTCAAAGGTCACATGTGTAACAGCTGATCCCAATGTTCAATCCTCTTATTCAATATTTATATTCAGTTTATAACAGGACATAAGATCAGCTACCATAACTATGCAGATGATACACAGCTCTACATTACGATGTCACTGAATAAATGCTTAGAACAGATAAATGTGTGGATGAGCCAAAACTTTCTCCAGCTGAACAGAAACCAAACTGAAATTATTATTTTTGGACCTAAAGAGGAGCGATCTAGAGTTATAGATCTAGAGTCAATGCACAGCTTCAGTTATTACAAC
>CAEGAE010096221.1:0-31026 GCA_903067095.1 Girardinus metallicus
AATCCTCTGCTGGTCCAATGGAGTAGCTGCTCTCCTGCAGCCCTCAGGCAGCCAATCAGGAAGGTGTGCTCTCACAGTTTACCTGCATAACAGAAAGGAGCCTGCACAACCTCAAGAGGCCAGGGGCCGTAACACCACTGGATGCTTCCTGTCTTCTCGTTTGACTCCCTCACCTCCTTCCTCGTTGTGCTGTGGTTGAATAATTTGCCAATTTGGAGATTTTTTTGTAGAGCGCACCTACATTTTTAAAAAGAAAAAGCAGCAATAGGTCAGCTCAGTGCTACTTGATAAACCTGCCAATCCAGTTGCTGCAAGAGCAGAGATAAGAAAGACTATGAATGAAGCAGCGCCAGTTCGGTTTCCACTGCTTATATTCATTCATATTAAGTCATATTTGATGCTTGATCTATTAAATAGGCAGTTTTAAGCAGTTTTGGTGGGAGTAACAAGTAAATGCAGATTTTTGCTACTACCTGGGGTCCTGTCTTGTTCGTCACAGTCACAGTTTTTTCTGCAATTCCTCTAACTTTGGATACCAACAAATCCTGCCTTATGAAAACATCTTCCTTCCTTGGGTGGAAAATGCTTTTGTCTCTACCATTTTAAAGAGAGGCCTAAAGAAAGAGACCATTGGGAAGTAAAAGAAACAATGCTTTAGCTACCTTTATCATACAGCTTGGTTCAAATAGTGGTGGCATGTCTGATTTATTCAAAAACAGTTATTAATTAACTGCACGTCTTCCAACCTTCTAAATAAACAAACTGATTCCTAGTGTAGAATTTGTTAATAAAGATTTTTTTGTATATGTCAATCAATGAGCTGCTACTCAATGTCTATAATTTCCCATATGTTGGAGAATGCAGAATTTTCTGCCACAAGTTTCTAGCTAAAGTTTCCACATAGGCTTCATTTTGAACAAATAGTAACCAGAAGTTTGGCTGAAAAGCTGCAAGGGATATCCAAGTGTAAAACACCAGAGGAGTTTGGATGAATGAGCAGATAACTGGAGATAAAACAGAACAAGAGGAGTTGGAATGGAGACAAAGGAACATTTTTAGTCAAGAGTCGAGGCATCATGCACACACTCACACACACACACACCGCGAGCCAAAGTGGGCGACGTTAGAGTCCTTATTTGGGCGTTAAAGCAAACGAAAAGACAGCATGTTTGACCAGTGGCAGCAGAACTGATATCTTGTCCTTCAGAAGGAGAATTGAGTCTGCTTCTCTCCCCCTTCTCCCATTTCTCTCTCTCTCTCTACAAGCTGCAGCCTCTGTTATTAATGTATTGACTTGCATTATTGATGCATGGCATTATGATAATGGCTCTGAGAGCCCTCATGGGGGACAGTCAGAGTACTCTGAGTGTGTGCGTCTGTTTGAGTAGAGCAGATAATGGGGGGGATTGCAATACATGACTGGACACCAATAAGGCCTTGATGGTTTCTAGCTCCGAAAAAAAGACAATTAAGCAAAAATGCGAGGGACCCACATTTGACACCATCAATTAAAAACACAAAGGACGGAGATTGGTCTGCGTCTCAGATGTCTCTGATTTCTTTTGTCTCTCAGTCTCAGGGTCTATCTCTTCTCATCTCTGTTTTAATATCTGTGGCATCAGAGCATTTGGCGTTGTTGGTGGGCAAATATAATGCAGGCTGAGAACTTGATCTGCAACAAAACCTACCTCCCACAAGCTCCTAAGCGCGATTTCTTTCCTGTTTAGTTTAATGCTGTATGGAAAATACACTGATAGAAACTTTAAAAGCTGTGTGAGAAGCACTTTTCTGCATGACAAAATTTAGGGATAGCAAGGATGATTTTATTGTCTTAAGCAGGGAAGATAGTGGAGAAGAAGACCGACAGAAAGGAGAGATATTATCTGTAAAATGGATTCTCCCGATTGGTTTTCACGTCTTTTACTCCCCCGTTTTACATCAAACAAGATCCAACAAGTTTATACATGCAGCCAATCACAGTGAGTTAGCAGCTGAGTGTCCACATTAATAATAGTTAATAGTTAATATTGAATAGATGACATAGTAAAATGGCCAGCATGGCGAGAAGCCATGACAAAACACAATTATATCAAACATGTTGAAGCTCTTTTTTAATTCAGAGTAGGTTAATTTTTCTCAACTGTTTCGTGGGAGTGGATTTCTGTTTTTTTTTGTGTGTGTGTCTTACTTTGTTTTGTGAATCATCCAATGACAGTCATAACTAGAACTTATTGATTTATACTCAGAAAGTAAAAACTGCCCGACCATATTCTATCTCTTAATACAGCGTAATAGAATTTGAAGTCTTCTTGTTTTGAGTTTTCTTGGATTTGGTTTACACTTCTTACCAGTAGATGGCAGTAATCAGTAATCCTCCATTAAGGTGTTTACCAACCAACAACAAGAGGTAGAAGAAGAACTGATCACGGTCCCTGAAATACAGCATCACAACGCCTCACTAACATAAAAATTATTAAAACTGCTCAATCAGACTCGATGTCAGCGGCTGACTGAATCACTTTTAAACCCCTTGGGAGGAAATTTTAGGCTAATATAGGAACTCTTAGAGAAAACCCAGAAAATCTTTTAGAGTACTACAGAGGAACCCTAGGGGACATGGAGGGTTTTTTTTCTTTTGCATTCCCTCACAATAATGCACTGATCAGTTCATGCGGCTTAACTAAATACTGAAAGTATTTCTTACGGTGGCCCTGCTACTTTTTGCTATAAGGTTTCCGTATTGTTAATATCTTGTTTGTGAGATATCTGAAGTTTTATATCTTTTTGCACCACAAACTTGTATACAAAATGCAAAAGCAAAACAGGCCAAATGTGGACTTTTTATCTCTTTCCATCCCTTCTATGATATAAGCAGAGACTTCCTGTGAGAAGGAAAGAAAGTAAAAATACAGCCTATTTCCGAGTCATTTTCAAGGGGTAATAAAGTCATTACCTCGTGACGACTTTATTAACAGTTTTGTTTGTGTCTTTCTGTGTTGGTCTGAATGGCTAATAAAGGGCCTTTTTCATGTGCAGTTCCATCTCAACTTTACACAAACATGCAGTGAATAAATTGATTCTTAGTCAGTGTTTTGTACCAATGTGTTAAGAATATACAAACACGTTTTCATTGAGGCTCTTTAAATATGTGCATATATGTCTAAATGTCAATTTTAAACTGGCATTTGTGACTGTATACACAATAGACCAGGGTACATATGGAGTGTGTAGGGAACGCAAAAGAAAACATTTTCCCCCTGTGACCTAGGGGGCGCCGTAGAATACGGGTCCCGGTTTTTTTATGCGATCTGAAATTATTTAAACTTAAGTGCGCTTGAAAACAACACAATATATCTGGCATTTTTAATATTACTCTCCAGACAATTCCACAATATTATTCCTTGGATTGAGGATTTCGCTGCCATCAACTCTTTCTCTTGGATGCTAGAAGGTAACATGTTGGTAACATGTTGGCCATCATTGACAGCTACCAGACAGGAAATGGTCATTAGAGAAGAGGTAGGCATGCAGCAAAGGTCTCAAGGATCAGAATCAAACCTCGACAAACTCTACAACACGGGTCGTCCCATCCAAACATGGAAAGTACCGGGTCCTTCACTATTTCTATCAGTTATTGATCCTGTGCAAATAAGTGAAACTACAAAACTTGATGCAAACACTGTACTAACAAATAAATAAATCTAATCAGTGTGTGTCTTGAAAACAGAGATTGCACAGCCATATTTGCCTTGCAATCTCTCTTATAGTTTCATTTCTTTTGCTGTTTAGTCTTACACACACAAACACACTCACTGCTTTTACAAATGGGTCTGTTGCATAATTTAGTGCATTTCCCAGTTCTCTATCCAGCTGAAATACAATTCCACAAACCATAAAGTATTGATTGTAACCTTTGCAGATATGTCTGTCCGAGGATTTCTGGCAGGTGTTCAAAACATATTATTGATGTCATTATCATTAAAAAAAAAAAAAAAAAAACATTTACATAAATATTAAAATATTGCTGCTCACTTTTAGTATGAAAGAAATATTTTCCTGTTCGGGTGGAGAAATTTATACAGAAACTGTTTTGGGTTTATGAAATGAAGCCAAATGTGCTGGGGACTCAAAACTATCAGGTTTGAACTTGCATGAGTTTTACTACAACCAGAATCAAAATGGAAGTAACTAAATTTGATTCTGTCTGTATGATTGATTCATTTGATTACACATTTCTGCATATAAACAGAATCGGTTTGTCTTGTATGCAAAAGTATTGCATTCCCTCATAATAAATTAGCAAATATACTCTAGTCTATTTTGTATACAGTCACAAATGTCAATTTAAAGATGCAAATATATGAACTTCTTAAGCTGTCCAAAACTTTTTCTTGAATTTTGGGCTTTTTTTTTTTTTTTTTCTTAAATGTGTTCCCAAAACTGTTGTGTGTATCAGACATAAAACCAAAACGGTGATTTTTCCTCCTGCCATTCTTCTTCCAGGTGAAACCTTCTCAGAAAGCTTCAGCCACACAGAGAAATGTCAGCTTTGTACAAAATGCACAGGCCTGCTCCGCATGAGCACGCCCTGCACCGACACCAACGACGCCATTTGCACATGCAACTATGGCTACTACCGTAACAAAATCACGGAGCGGTGTGAAGCCTGCACCAAATGTCCCGAAGGCCAGGGCATGCTGTACAGCTGCGCGTCGGACCAAGACACGGTGTGTGAGTCGTGCGACGACGACACTTTCTCGGACCAGGATAGTTTCAGGGACCCCTGCATCCCCTGCACAACTTGTGACGAGGGAGACGAGGTGCTGCAGGACTGCAGTCCTGTCAGCGACACCGTTTGCCAATGTAAGTCAAATATATTCATTTTTTCTACAATAAATTATTTGAATATACTTGCAGTGGCCCAAATCCGATTGGTTTTGTGAAATCAGATTTTAACCAAATATATGTGATCTGTATGTGACCTCCAGTGTGAACTGCAAATGACCTGAAAGCGTCCCGTATGCGCAGTACAGGGCACAATGATGTCACGCATAGAGATTCTGCTCAGTTTTTTGCCAACCGTCATAAAGAAGAAGAGTGCTCAGTGTTTGCGGAAGTAAACATGGATGCTAACAGTGGAGCATAGCTGGCGGTTTTGAAGTTGTTGTCCAGCCGGAGCAGCATATTAACATCTTAATCCTCATTAAGGTCCACCATGATTGTTGTTTTTCCCCCCGCTTGCGCGTATCAGGGCGCAGAATAGTGACGCTTGTCGAGTATCAATGACGTTCAGGACTCGGCCGTTCAGATTCAGGTCAAATTTGAAAAGATCAGATATCGGATATCCAATGCCCTGTGTCGCATTTGAAAAAAATCCAACCTCGGTTGTTCACGAAAAGATCAGATGCAGGTCAAATTAAGGCAAAAAAAAAAAATCGGAATGGGTCACTTCAGCCTGCAGCGTGAACGAAGGCAAAATGTTTTTGCACTTTTGATGACTGAGGTGAGTTGCACAACAAAACACAATTCTAAGAGCAACAATTAAAAAGAAAAAATCATCAAGATTCTACCACTGTGTTCTTCACTCAAAGAAAATATGTAATTCAGGTATCGAAATGGATTGTCAGAACAGAAACTTTTTCTGGGGATCAGAGTATAATCTTTCAAGGTAAAAATATACACTGGAAGGTGTCCAGTGTATATTTTCCCAGAATATTTTGGTTAGAGATTCATGGAGAAATAAAAAATTATATTTTCCCCCCCAATAATATGATGCTGTGTTATCCAACGCTTTGGTTCCAAATCATTTTCTCTGAGAGAACCAAACATTTTTAGCAGTTCACATGCAAATATCTATTTGCCTCATTGCTGCACACTCAGTTACCTTTTCTTATTAGTAATATAGTAATCTTTTTTTCTTTAAGATATAACAGCCAACTTGGTATTTTATACGTTGAAATCTAATTTCAGGATACATCCATTTATGCAGATGACGAGACGAATTCCTTAACTTATTTTTCATGTCAATTTATTTCTGCGAAAGTCATGTAGCCGCACAAATCATTGGCTTAGATCATTTAAAATGCCATAAAGAGCCTGATCCAAAGGACATCTCTAAAAACACAAAACAGCCAAGTTGGACAGTTCTGTTGAAATATTGCGGTGGATTTTATTTATTAATTTTTTTTTTATGTTGGCTTATAAACTAACACATATGGAGTTGTTCTATCTGACCAGCGGGGACATTTATAAAACTTTTGTGCAGAGTGAAGTTGATTTACTGGGTTCACTGGCCAGGGTCACGCTGAAGTCAATGGAATATAAGTGAGTGCATATTTGGTGAGCAGACAGTTCAATGACTGGACAGATATTTCATCAGCCGCATTATCAGCTCATCTCAGTGCAACACTATAGGCGTTGTTGGCCTAAATGCCATGCTCAAGCTAGTCTCTTTGTCTTCTTGGACTCATCCCTTCTCACGGAACAAGGGCTACGGTCTTTTATTATATATATGTATATTTTGGATTTCGTCAGGATCATATCTATAAACAGGGCTTCAAATTCTTCTTTTTTTTTATATCATTGGACCCTGTGGGTATCATGCTCCAAATCACAAATTCCTAGAGACCGCAGTCACTTCTCATTCCGATGATCTGATAAGTCAACGCTTTTGTGAACTGACAATAAGGAGTCTGTTGATTAGCCATGCAAGCGCTTTGAAAGATGTGATCACAGCTGCAAACACAGAGTTACTCTCAAGCTGAAGGAAGTTTATTGTTCGTCTCTAATGAACTTGTGTGGCCGGTGAAGAGTTTTGGGGATGCACATGGGTGCTGTCTTTAATTCAGGGTGTGCTTCATCATTTTAACCATTTTTTTAAAGTAAATACTCTTTTTGTAAATCGTTGATGCAAAGCTTTTGTTTTGACTTTCGTACTTCCTAGGACTTAAGATCTTGGGTTTAGCCTATTTTACCAAATTAGGCTACATAAAAGAGATGCCAATTATTAAACCAAGCTGAGTTGCTACTCAGAAATGTGAAATAATTTCCTGGGTTCTTATGCAATTTTGGAAAGTGTTTATTTTTATTTGACAGTTTTCCAGAGTTGATAAAAAATAGATTTTACATATTTTTATCCTGCAATATTCTGTACCCACAGTGTTTTTTTTGTATAATTTTATATTTAATTGGCAATTACCTTGATTTTCAAGATAATTATCCATCAGAATTTTGGTTTTGTTGACTGGCTGCTCACTTAAAAATAAAAGAAAACATAAATATTGCACGTTTTAGGCTTTAGACGACTTGCAATTCAGATTGAATTTGTAGTCTTTAAGCTGAATTGTACGATTGGTACTATTGGTACAAGGTGTACCATTTGTACCATATGTACAAATAGAAGAGTTTAAAGTGAGTCTTGCACTTACTTTAAATGTTTGTAAGTTCAAGAGTTAAAGATTTTGAAATGGAGATGAGAAAAACAGTGAAATGGCAGTAAGCCACACTCTGAACAGCTAATTTTGGCGCTGTGTTGTTTCTTGTTTTGTGAAAGCAACGATAAAATTACTAATTTAGCAGTTCATAATGAGTTTTTGCAATAAAAAATTTTCAAAAAAACTAAATTTCAGTATCAAAAAGTAGAAACTTTTCAAGAGACAAATGCTTTGGAACATAATTTTTAAGTAATTTACCTCGTGTATAAGACATTTTATATAATTTACATCATTTACATGTGATTAAACCACAAAATCTGAGTGAGTGCAACGGTAATAAATTGTTTGTTGTCTTCCTGGCTTTAAAAGGAGCTTGGGAAATAGACCGCAGATGTATTAGGTTATTTGACAAGCAAAAGTGGAAAAACACGTATTGATGTTTTCCACCAAGTGCCCTGCTACTGTTAGCAACAACGCTTTAACAGCTTAATACAGGCTGTGGTCTCTGAGTGGGAAGCGCGTTTGGCTGAATGACGCACCCAAGATCAAGACATAAGAAGCCAGAACTCCAACGGTAATACATCCCTTCTGATAACAAACCAACTACAGATCATGATGAATGGGAATTAACTGTGATTGTAAGCATGATGGCTAACAGCCCACTGCGTATGGGCTTTATTGTCATATCCTACTCCTCCCTCTAACCCAATCATGTGCCTTTTATTTCTAATGTAATCTTTTTAGGGAAGAACACGCGTTATCGGCGCTTACGAATCTGTGGCGCTGCCAGATGTCCATATCCATTAATGTTGTGGAGTCAGGCGAAGCAGGCCTGAAGGCTAAACACAGCCAGTAAGGTAACAGGGCAAGCTGTAACTTGAGATACTAGAGACATAGTTTAGCTGTAGGTGGAAAGAACAGAACATCATTTTGATCAGATTATCCTTTGAGAGAAAGATAGATTTCCTGCTTCTCTGTTTTGATTGTGCTTAAATTTAGCGTCAAGGGCAAATTTTCCCCTGTGATAATTTAAGATTTTTGCTATTTGGTGGGAAATACACCCAATTTCCTCCAACTCCTCCGGTGGGATAGTTCATGTTTTGAGTCACACTCACAAAAAAATCCTCTGTCTTCATCTTACTCTATAATACTGAGCAGGCTTTTTCAGGTTAGGCCTCCGGAGTTGACACTTTGACAGCAAGATAGTTATCTTAAGAAGTGTGATATGGCTTCCACGCCTCTGTAGGCCACAGAGCAAGGTCAAAGGTTGAAGATCATGGGAGGCTTGTATTTTAAGAAGGATTATCAGGCAGAGTGAGCCTCCACCAGAGCTGAACAACACGGTATATAATCCTCTCAGGGGTCAAAACATCAAATCAGCAACAGTGAAAATGAGGGTAATTAGGTAGTAATTAAAGTAATAGGGCATAAGTAAGTCGATATATTCACAACTACAACTCTGATCAATATTTATAAGACTATTAGTCTAAGCATGTAGCAAAAAAGTGAGCTTAAATACAGCCAGTTAATTTTTTAAATATAAATTAATGTGGTTTTTCTGCAGTATTAATCCTAGAGATTAAATGTTTTATATTTTCTCTGTAGCATTACAGGATCTATGTACTCCTGAGGAGTGGTTTCCAAACTTTCCAGCTTCTTATCCACAAAATTAAAATATGAAAGGGTCATGACCCCGACTTTTGGTTGAACATTCAAGCATTTCTATTATCAGTTAAAAAGTTGCACAATCTGCATCAACAAACAATATATTGACCAACATGTTACTTTTATTCAATTTCAGATCTTGTTTTCTTTTTTCTTTTTTTAACTATATTTCTAAAATGCAAGTGATTTCTCATAGTCAGTTTTGGTATTGGTATCATGACTCCAAGTGGACCCCCCCCCCCAACTTCGGGAGCTTGGAACCCAAATTAACTGCTCCAAATTGCATTTAATTTATGTTTCAAGTTTATTTACACTAAACTAATTCAAAACTATGTAATCTCAAGTCATTGTAGAGGACAGACGGGTCCAATTTACGCCCATAAAAATGCAATTAAATAAACCCAGTGCAATCCATGTCAATTTACTTACATTCACACTTAATTCCAGTTAACATGAAATATTTACAACAACGAAAGCAATCAGTTTCCATTTTTAATTCGAACTGGTAAAAAGTTCCAACAAAATAGTGTCATGTTTGAAGAAAATACAAAACACACCCTTGTTAAAAGGTCACTTTAAGCCTAATTTTGGAGACCGTCACCTTTACAACCGTTTATCTGGAGAGTTGAGGTTGTTAAAAATGTGAGACCTGTTCTTGGTCATTGTAGCAACATTTTTAAGAGGGATTATCAGGCAGAGTGGAAACTTATGAGGATTAGTATCATGTTAGCATGGGGGCAACATGAGACTTCTTGCCCATCTCAGAAACTTATAAATCCTACAAAATTAGTACCACTAAGACACTTCTGTTGCATCAACTTGGCCATATTCATATTGGTAGACCTGCAAACTATCCAGCTACACAGACCGTTTGGCACAGTGGCGCCCGCAGCTGTGCGCACCTTAAGATTTTCCTTCGAGTAAAAGTAAAATATAGTTATTGTACTTTATATTGTGTTTTCCCCTTGCTATTCACAAGATGGTGGAATAAAATAAAAATGGACTTTTGTGTCAAAATATTGTGTATGTAGCCCATATCTACACAGGCATATGTCCATCCTAAACCTTATTGTAATAGATAATGTTATTGTAATACTTTGTTTATTTGGCGGCTTGGCGCTCTTTCTGTAAGCTAAATGCGACCATACAGTGAAGCTAGCTAAAAATGAATAAGCGGACATTTAACCCTCACGCAGTTTTAAGAGGGGTTGAGTGAACCCCACCTGAACTTTTTATCCTGTGCGTAGTCCGCATGTGTTTATTTTTGAAGCACCCCATCGCTTCTCCGTTGACAGACCATGACACCTGCCGCGCACTTCCCCTGTGCTACGCTACACTGGGAGAGTGAAACAGTTAAATCCATGCAAAACGTTTGTCAAAAAGAGTAGAAATTAAGCAAACATTACCGCTTCACCTCGACCTCTACTGAGAGACTCAGACACATCACCTGAATCTGGGAATCATCCTCCTCCTCCCGTGGATCTGACTTTATTATTTCGTGTAATTTGTCAAAAAAAATAGGCTATGCAGGCACAGGTGTGTGTCTGCACGTGTGTGCTGCATTTGGACTCGTTGGGCGTTGTGCGATCTGCTGTTTCTGTGCCATGGCAACATGTTGTGACAGCGTTCATGCGGATTAGGCGCAATGTGCGTACCCTCCGATAATATCCTGCAGGCGCCCGTGGTTTGGCATAAGTTAAGTGTTGGCCTGATCTAAGAACGATCATATAGGTGGAACAGAGAGCTGATTTGAAGTAATGCACATTAATTCCACAGAGAGATTATTTCAATATACATAATTAATAGGAGTGGGGAGCCATGCTAGCTGAGCGTTCCAAGACCCTTTTATTGCCATGATTAAAGATGAATGAGTTGTGCTTGAGTTTGACAAAGTAGGTGTTGCCCGTTCTTATCAGGCTGAGGTTTTGGCTAAAATCCCTGAAGGACAGAGATGTTCAATGGCAGTGTTCTGCCTTGGGATTTTACCCAGAACTGACAGCACCAATGTGAGCTAACCTTTCACCCAAAGCTAGAGGTTCCTAAAGGTTCTGGATCTAAGGCTGCAAAAACAGCGCCACATGTGAAATCATTTTACTTGTGCAAAAAAAAAAAGAGGAAAGTTCAAGGGATTCGTTCACCACGAGTCACCAAAAAACTAAGCCACGTGTGTTTTCTTCCGGGCACTGACGCTTCTCAGCTCAGATTGAAATCAATAAGATGACTGATTGAACGTCACAGACGGAAAGATGAAGGTTTAGAGGCAGGGAGGCAGAAATTGACTGGGTCAAGTCCATTCTGGTATTGAGTTGATAGGTGAGAAGGCCAGGAGCTGTTTCCTTCCTGAATTCGGTTGACCTTAACAACAGACAGCCTGGCCTCTGCAAGCGAGAAAGCAAGATCGACTAACCGGCATAATGCACAACCTCTCTGACACAAACAGAGGGACGGGAGGAGAAGGTCAAACATGCAAAGGATTAAGGTGCATGAACAGAGCGGAGGAGGACAGATTAGACACAAAACCTCATATCTGTCGTTGGCGGATGTCGTTTTTCTTATTCACTGATTTGTGCACACAAGGCAAACATTACAGACAAGAAAGAAGAGGTATCAATCTACAAAATAAATTAGATAAGCAAACACTAACAAAGAAGCAGAACAAATTAAACTGGAGAAATGGAGAGTTAATTTTTCTTTGCCAAAATCACTTCTGGAAAAAAATTATTTAGTCCATTATTTTTAGAACGGTGACAATCTTCAAGGGCTAGGATACTGTTTTCATTTCTTTTTGGCAGTTATTTTCTGATTTTAATTATTATTAGTAGTAGTACTTGTATTTTTCCCTAATATTACTTGTTTTAGTTAATCTAGGGTCACATTAATCTTGGGTAGAAGTGGGAAAGAAGAAAAAGAAATAAAACATAAATAAATAAATTAAATAGCTAAAGAATATGGTTTTTAACCATTTATTGATCATTTACAATGAATTTGTAGGTATCAGTTTTGCTGTGATAGTTTAAATGTATTGAATATTACTAATATTACCTATGGGTGCAAATCATTTTTCAATAAAACGAAGATTTAGTACCAATTATTCCAGTCAGTATATACAGTCACGTCCAAAAATATTCAGTGAGACATGCATCTCTCAAAAGATCATCTCTATGGTCAGTCTGTTTTATATTTTAATAAATAAAATAAATAAATAACCAGATGATAATTTGTGCAATTTTAATCAAACATTTATCTGCATTTTTTTTGGTCTGCTAATATAAAATACACTGACATTTATGCTTTTAATAAAAAAAACATGAATAATCTTCGAGTAAATTAGTAAAGAAATGTGTCAAAACCTTCTCTTACTTTAGATATACACATATACAGCTCTGAAAAAAACATTTTTACACATCACTTTAACATGATGCAACTTTTAACTTGCAGGGGAGTTTAGTTATCACCACCATACAATAAGTTAGTGATCCTAATGCATTTGAAAGGAATCTGACAGACAAACAAAAACCCTGGTACAAATGGGGGAAACGACAAAAGAACAAAATGCCATGAACATTCCTGATTTTCTGCGTGTAAAACCACATCAACTCTACAGATATGAGGAATCCCCAAACCCACTCCCACTTAACAATTGTCAGTCTTTGTACATCACAGTCCGTCTTTGTGTGGCTTGTGGCTTGGATCACTTGTGCTGACCTATATCTCAACTGAGCTGGGGTTTACGGCCGCAGCTGACCTCCTCTTTTTTACCCTCTTGATCCTTGCTCCACACAGTATGCACATTGTAACGACGAGGGACGTTTTTAAAGGCGACAACATGTATGCACCCTGACTCCGTCTCCTAAAGCTGCCAGCCAGCACGCAAGAATTTGCCCTGACATTCCAAGTGGGAAAGTTTTCGGGGGGTGATTTTTACACGAGCGAATGTGTCGGGTGGCAGGGGTGAACACAACAGTCCCTGTGCACACTCGTGCCGTCAATTCGTTGTCAAAAGTTCAGCACGGTTTTTTTTTTTTTCCTCATGAAGATTTAGAGTTTTGTGTTGGTTGAAAGTGTCTTTGTCAAGTCTAGTCTCTTTCACATTGATGCTGTGTTTTAATTTCCCATAGATGTCTCCAGTGGAGTTGGTATAAAGTGGCATAAAGAATGACAGTTCCTATCAATAAAAGATGGGTTTTATGCAGCCTTGTCCACATGTAGCCTTGTATTAAAGAAATATTCACTTTTGTAAACACAAACCCATACAAATCTGTCACTGAGCGTTGCTGTAAACATGCCAGACCCATAGAGGGCAGTATAGCTCAAAGTTAACACCTATCAGCCAATCGGATTGCTTCAAAACAACCATAACTTCCTGTTAGGAATTAAACATGGCGCTAGGAGGTTCATTTGAAATACTTTTAAATAGTGTATTAGAATAAAACACAGAACAGTGTTGATTGGGAATCGTATCAAAGCAAGTACATAAAACTGACTTTCCTGCAAGATATAGGAGCTTTTATAAGTCAATAGTTCCTTAGTAATAATAAAAAAGTACTAGTTGCACTTGCAGATTATTTCACTTATAACAAGATATTTTATCGTACAATATTAAGGAATTATTTACTTAAAACAAGCTCCAATATCTTGCTGAAAAATACATGTAAGTTAGTTTTGTCTCGTTTCTAGAAGATTTTTGCACTACAAACTTGACTGAAACTACTTCGTCAGATTTTGTAGTTCTTGCAGTGAACATTGCACTACTTGCAAACCTTCTTTTTATGATCTTCAGAGCAACTGAACTAAAATGTTCCTGTTTATCATTCCAGTGACTTGAAGCTTTTCTGTTCCACAAATAAACAATGTAAACAATAAAGACTCTCAGCCTCGTGGCTTAAGTAGCAAAAAGATGCCACATATATCAAGGAAGTCCATCCTCTTGAAAATAATATTAAAAAATATTAAATTTGACGGTAAACAGGAGAAAGAAACAGAGAGCTTCACAAACGAAAGAGATGGAAAGCTTCTGAGGGTGGAGAAGGAAAACAGATGCTCAGAATGTGGCTTGGTCGATAAAACCGATGGAGTTACTCTTCTGCACTCTCGGGTTTCCCAAGTTGACCTCTACGAGTGCCGATCACATTCTGCCGCAGAAGAGGCAAACACACACATCCACTGGAGCGACACGCGTGCACACATGGCAGCTTCCCATCCACAAACATGCACACTTAGAGGTGTGGCTCAAGTATGCGCGTAGAAAATTGAGATGGGTCAAGTAAGCTGGAATCACAGCCAGAAGTCTCAAGGAGAAAAGAGAAAGTTGTGAGAAAGAGCAGATTAAATAGTGTTATCTGTTGTTTCCGTTCGTTGCTTGTTTTTTGCTCTGGGTTTGTCTTGTTTTCTTGGCTGGGTGCAGCTTATAAAAAAGAAGCCCCTCCTTTCCTGTACATTAAGACTGCAAAGTATTGAAACATCAATACCTGTTTGCAAGAGGCTGCAAGCTGCTGGAATTACAAGTTAAACTCAGGTGTGGCCGAATAACATACACACCCGTCGCACACAAAGCACTCAGGCAAGGGTGAAAGGAAACAGCATCTTCCTATATAATTACTTGCTTGACAACACACACGGGTGGATTTCCTGTCACAAGTCGTTATCAGATGAAGCCAGAAGGAAAATTCTTTTAATATTACTAACAATCAGACTTAACCTTAAAAATATGGATTAGAAGGTTTTGTTACTGTTATAGTTGGTTTCCAGCTGACGGATCCTGTTAATTTAAAAGCTCTGCACTTTTCAGTTTTAAAATGTTTAATGACAAGCTTGGGTTATGTGACTGTGGAGGCACCTGGAGTCTGAACTGATGGCCTCCTGGCTTGATTTGTAGCCTCCTCATTTTTTAAATGTTTAAAGCTGAGGCTGTAAGGGACAGTCTTATGTTGGCCCACAATAGACCAGCACACATCACTGGACAGTCTTTCCATCAGAGCTGAATTAATGTTCGGACTCATAGATTCAACAAGGTATCTAATGTCCTTCTCAGACTTTTTGGTCCATACTGGCAGGATAACGTCACACAGCTAATGCAGATTTGTCAACTTAACATTCATATAGCTCAGCGTAATGCAGTGGTTTCCTAGCATTTTCTGGGCCCCCCCTATGGATTACAAATAGGGAGAGTTAGACTCTGGCTGTCTGGTTGAACGATGTGTGTGAGCGGGGGGGTGGAGGGGAAACGGACTTCCTGTTATACGATGTGTGTCCGGGGGGCGGGGAACTGTGCGCGCCCCACAGTTTGGGAACCTCTGGCATAATGGATGAATTGGAATAATGAAAGTCAAACATGTAAACATGTAATCTAGAAGGTTGCATAGTAATAATCTCGTGTGATTTAGAAGCACGATAAATGAATACTAAACAAACTAAACAAAAGATTGAAAACTGATAGCAGTTCAAGGATAAAATGTAGAAGCCTGGAAGATGAAGAGAGAAGTGGGGAGGGGACATTTGTCCTGGACAAAGGACATTTTTATCAATGAATGGTGTCCTGTTTCCTGAGCATATATGTTTTCTTGGGGGTAAAAGATAATGGGTGAGGTGGGGTGGCTATGGAGATTATGGTGATACTGGTGCATCTTTTTGTCTTGTGCTGAAGATGGCTGAATGGGACATGATTGATTGTAGTTTCTTCTTAAAATCTAAGCAAATAAATAATCAAAACAGAAACATACAGATCATTACAGATTCATTCCATTCAAAACAATAGTATAAACTTTCATTGGCATTAACTCAATGCATTTTAAACATAAAACGTTTAACTTTGATCTGCTATAGAGTACTTTAATGCAAACACACTCAGGTCACTCCTGGGGGGCGTTGACCTTTCGGTCGGAAGGCGACCCCTCCTCAGTAAATCGTAGCTGCTGAGTCATAGCTACTAGAAACTGCGGAGCGCTGCACTGATGAGCCGTTTACAGATATTTTTAACACTTTGCTTGAGACGTGCCATTTGTCAGACTGTCGTAAATCCTACACCTAAAATAATCACAGCACACGGACCGAATGACCACATAGGAGTTTAGAGACCTTAATAATATGGTATGTAATTCGTGAGCTAGCTGTATGCGGTTGGTATGGGGGAATTTTTCTGTCATAATTTGGGAGCACACATTTTCAGTTTGAAAGCAGGATTTCATGTCTTTTGTACTCAAAATTTCTGCTCTTTTGAAATATTCACTGTGATTTCTCAAACCTGTCTCCTCGTGCTCAAAGCTTGTCTCTGCTCCAATCAAATCTCCGCTTGCAAACCTCTCTGCTCGCTTGCGAAGCATTTTCTTCTCACGCTTGGAACGAAACCTTACTGTTGCCTGGCAACCTCTAAGCCAGTAGAATGAAAGTGTTACAATGGGTGCGTTTGTTTCCTTCTAGTGGGTGTGCCTGTGTGGCTACTATCGATTGGGCAACCAGTGCCACCCACTGGATGTAGGGAGAAACAATGACCTCAATTTTCTGCTCCGTGTTACACTAATTATATAATATAGCTAAAAGCTACTGATTTTACGCAGGAGTTTGTTCATCCAACCAAAGAAAATGGATCCACAGAACCATCCGTGTTACAACTTAGTCACAACATGATATCTGTCTGCCTGTCTGTCGATAGTAGCCACACAGGCACTCCCACTAAAAGGAAACAAACGCACCCAGTATAACACTTTCACTCTATTGGCTGAGAGGTTGCCAGGCAACGGTACTTTTTTGTTCCAAGCAGTACAGAGCGATTCGCAAGCGATCAGAGGGGTTTGCAAGCGGAGATTTTATCTGAGCAGACAAGTCGTGAGGGCGAGTTTTGAGTACGAGAATTACAAGTTTTGAGAAGAAAGACATGAAGTTCTGCTTTCAAACTGAAAATATGTGTTCTCACGATATTGCAGAAAAATCCCCCCATAAATTGGTTATTTAACAAATACTAAACGGTCAATAGTTCAATAAATGGAGCAGCAAAGGAAGGAAGACAAAGATACCTTTTATGAATTATGAATACCCAAATCTGATAATAAAATTAATTGATTTGCAGCGTGTTCTACACCAATAAAAGGTGCCTCAGTTTTGCTGAGGCTTTAGACTTTAGCATAATTGTTCAGCAAGGTTGTCATAAGACTTGGGTTGGAACAAATAAAACAGCCTTAAGAACAGTTTCCAGTCCTTAACAAGTAGGAAAGTGTTGGCATTTCCACAAAGCACTTTTCTCATCCCTGGAAATTTCTTTGCCAAAAGCTCCACAGCAGCTCACCGCATCGTCTTGTAAACGTTTTCACCTCCTCAGTGAAAAATGGACGTCTTGCACTCAGCAGCTCTCCTGAGGTATTTAGAGCCCTTAGAAGTCAACACGCTGATTTCCTGGTAATGATGTGAGCAAGTGTAAGTAAGTGACAGGCGAGGATAGGTTTCCATATCCGCGCTGAGGAGGGAACATGTCCGCTAATGGTCGGAGGAATGCGGGCAGGACTGGGTGGACGAACCTGCTCTTACGTTCATTAATGGTTCCTCTGGGATTTGGGGTAAATTACCCTGATGTGGGATCCAATGTGCATCTGCATTTACGGCTATGAAGGACAGAGGCTGAAAAAGAAACAGGAGCTTGTAGAATTTAGATCTTCAATCCTGTATGTGATATTTAAAAGCATGTTGCTCCATCTGCCGCAACTTATGGAGAAGGAAACATTGTCAAGGTTATAAAAGTTATAAAGAAGTTTTCTTTTATTTATAAGGGTATCCTTATAAATAAAATATATTATGATGCAACATAGACAAATAGCTTCTAGATAATCAAATATGCAGGCACTGAACATGTGATTCTTGTTTTTGTTCTGTTTTTTATGATTTAATTTGGTAGAAAATTATTTTTAAGACTCATATAGTCTAACGTTCTCTGGTATTTTAATCCAGTTGTGAGAAGCTGTCGCTGATAATGAGTTTTGAATAAATGTACAGCATCTAAGAACAAACAGAGATTTGCAAACATAGTCAAGCACTAAATCAAATATCAGTAAATGTTTATAGCCTGGAGAAGCTGGCTGTAGATCAAACAGAAAGCTGGAGTGACACTTAGCAGGCAGCCAAAAGGAGTCAAACAAGCTAAAGCTCGTCATCGGAATGCTGCTTTTCCACTGTATTTATGATACTTAATAATAAAACCCAGTTTATATGTGGTTGTTTTTGCAGCAAACTACCCAGCGCTGACATCCACACCTTATACTAGTTTCCCAGGGACGTTTGAGGAATACAATACGCTAGAAAACCTCCCACCAGAGGCGCCTAGTCCCAACACCACCACCAGTGGAGACTCCAAAGAAAGGATCTACCAGGGAATTAATGACAAACTCATCCCCATCTACTGCTCCATCCTGGCAGCTGTTGTCGTGGGTCTTGTGGCCTTCATCATCTTTAAGAGGTGAGTACGTTAAAGACGTCAATAAAGAATCCCACAAACGAAGCATTTGCTGGGTTTCAGATGACGCAGCACAACGTCACCCAATGCAGCTGGAAGGCAGGAAGTGAACGCAGCCCGTTTACTTCTGTTGATCCAGCATCAAAATGCCTAAAGTCTGTGTCCTGTACGGTTCTTCCAACCGTTCTAGTAGAGAAAAAGATGAAAGTTATTTTTGTGTTTCAAAGGTAGTCGGACACAAGGGAGTTCATTTGAAAAAAATAAAACTAATTGAAAAAAGATGAGAAAAGTGGATCAATAATCTACAGCTAAAAACTAACAGTGTCAGAGTTTGCAGCGCCACTTTCCAACAGGTAAGGATCGCATCGTTTAGATTGTATTTTCAGATATTTTATTTACTTAGAAAGACAAGCATTCATATGCATGGTAAGAAATGTTATTTTTACGCCCTAGTTTGGTCAAACCATGTTTTTAATGAGGTTTCTGAAGATCGCCGCGAACGCTCAACCTACATTATGGAAATGCAGTATGACTCAACATTAATATACAACTCCAGCATGAAATTGGGTTTACAGAAGCTAAATAAATTATTTACCAGGAGATCCAAGCACATAGAAATAACCTGGGTTAGCTTGCTGTTAGCATTATTGTCAGAGACTAATTCCTTAAAATAGCATAACTCACTACTCACCTGGGCAGAAACAAGTTTAATGCATCTTTAGATCCTAAATTATTGACCCAACCTGAAACAAAATAAGTGTATGCTTTAGTCCTTTGAACGCTTTCATCGTCGTATAATATGAACTGTGCAGCACCAGTTATGTCGATAAATCCTCAAGATTATATGAAAAGTCTTGTTTTTTACCGAGACAATACTGATCATATCCTAAATATACTCATATTTTTCCAAGATGCCTCGTCTGTGCCAGCCCATTTCGGGCTTTAGTGCACTTGTTGTGATCCATTGTGCCCTGCTTTGAACCAGATATCCACCCCCATCTGAATCTAGCACATTATCCAGGTCACGTGTCTAAAACCAGCTAAATAAACCACAATCCATGAAGATTCAACCCAAGTCTTTTTGTTGAGTCTTTATAAATCAACGTATTGTAAACCTTTGTTGAGACTGAGTTAATGTGGTATTACAAGTAAAGATGCACTGATGCCTAGGTAAATAAATAAATGTTGAAGTCACCAGATTTAAAATATGGTTGTTACAGTTTTTTCATATTTAATGAAATCGTCTGCTGCTACATTTCAATATGGCAGCAATCTGCTTGTTTTATGGGTCACCGTATCCATTCGTCCCTTAAATGTTGCATGCACAATATGTTTACGTATTAATATTGTATTAGTGAGGCACAATGAAAATGTTTACCACTGTATTAAAAGTCCTGGTATAAACTTTCCATAATATTTTAGGTTTCAGTTTGTTTATTTTTAGAACAAACCTCACAGAAAGAAAGGAGAATGGGGGACTAGGAAGTGAATCTAACAGTAATTAATAATAACTAGACACGAGAAATAAACATAATAAACTAGAATCACTAACAAAGGACTAAAGAAAAACAGGAACAACAATGATCTAACAAAAATAGGAAACTAACACGAAATAATAATAAAACTAGAATCAAATCAAACTACATTTACAATCCTGAGAAATATATCGAGTGTTGTAAGCAGGCAGGTGTTGCATTTTCTCTCTCTGGACAGAAAATGCAACACTTCGTCTCACAAAAGCTAAGTTCAAGGTCATCCTTTTTGTTTGCACTGATTTTCACTCAGGTGGAACAGCTGTAAGCAGAACAAGCAGCAAGGAGCCAACAACTGCACGACCAACCCGAACCAGACTCCGTCTCCAGAGGGGGAGAAGCTGCACAGCGACAGCGGCATTTCTGTGGACAGCCAGAGTCTGCAGGAGCAGCAGGGACAGACTCAGTCACAAACAGGTAACATTCACCTTAAAAAACAAAACACTGCCTTTATGTAAAGACATGCACACTGTAAAACATCTGAGTCGCATTTAGTATCTTCTGCTCTTTAAGTGAAATAAAGTTAGCGAGTTTTAGATTTTGAACCTAACTGTGTGAGTTTGTGCAAGATAAACCCATGTAGCCAATATACTGGATAGTTTAATTTCACAGTCCAGGTTCAGAAAGGGCCCAACACACAAAAAAATGCCATTGACCACAGAGACAAGGAGTAAAGGGGGAGATAACAGTATTCAAATCAGGAGCCAAACAAATAAACACAAAACATTTAGTTATGCAAACAAATCTGCAAAAGAAAAACAAATTAAATAGAAGGCCTTTCAGATTTTAGTTCAACCAAAAAGAAAAAAAAAAAGTTTCACAGGAAAATGAAATCAGCCAAAAAAATCTGACCTAAAGTAAAAAAACAAACATTTATTTGGTTGTACAACACTTCAACTTAAAATTACCAAAACCCACAACAATAAATATAACGAATCAATTAATTTTTTTCAACTTTGTTACGTAAAACACAAAATCATTAAACAGTACAAACCTTAGTTTTCACTATGCAGCTGGTGTGATTGGTGTAGCGCTGAGCTAACAGGTTTAGCTTTAGCTGGCAGCAAACGGGGCGTTTGAGAGATTATGTTGTGAGATTAGTTAGATCAATAAGAGGTTTTACCAACTACTGAACTCAAGTTACTTATCGCTGATTGCGTGTGGTAAGGTTCAAAAGTTCAAAACCTTTTCAAACAGGCCCCTCAGTCTGACAGGAGAGAAAGTGAGGAAACAGGAAGTGACATAACTTGCTGTCGCTCTTTATATGCACTTCAGGAGAGTAACAACAATGCAACTTGGTAACCAGGTTATTAATTTTGTCAGACCTGCAAGAGTTGAATAAAATAGATATTTTAGGTTAGCACTTAAAAAAAATGAGAGAAGAAAAAGACAGGAGTGGGAACTACTTCCCAGAATGCTTAGCGGCTTGTTTTTGAATCATGAGATGGAAGAGCGTGACATTGATCTGACTGGTGTTTTATTAAGGCGAATGTTTATTTTGAGACTAATGTCCTGCTCATACTAAATGTTTTTGAGCTGAATTCATTGGGATTTTTAATAAAATTCAGTATCAGCGCCGAAATGTTCTTCATGCAATTTGAAACAAGAATTTAAATTAAATTTAAAATAAAATAAGCAGTTATTTTAACTTGATATTGTGAGTGAAAATGATAGCAAAATGAGTTCTCTTTAACCAGGTGAGGGCAGTTTTTTTATTGTGAAACAATTATTTGGTTTAAATTGCAGCATTAAGTTAAAACTCACAATTCAAGATTAATTAAAAAACAATTTTTAGACAACTTGCCTCATTATTAAATCAACTTCATGAACTTTAATTTCTAAGTTAAAACCAAAATATGACTAAAATTGCATTTTCAAGACAGCAGAGAGGTTTAAAGTTAAACCACCTTCAAATGTTTTACAGTGTAGTAATTGCGTTGCATGCAGACATGTTTTAATTTGAAAAGATTTTTTATTTTTGTTTGGATTCCTTTAGTTTTTTTCTGAACTGTTCCTCCAAAGGAATTTTCCCTCAGGAATGAACCATCTGAAGCCTTCACTAAACTTCATGTTAACAGTGACCTTTGAGACTCTAACAGATCAGCAGAGCAGGACTAGAAAACTGACAGTGTTTGTTTTCAGGGCAGTTCATGCTGCTGCTGCTGCCGCTGCTGCTGCCGCTGCTGCTGCCGCTGGGTTTCTGTAAAGTCCTGACAAACCAGCTCAAGACAATTTATGGATTTCAAAGCATCTGTTGCCCGTAAAGCATTACAGAAAACAAAACCAACTGAGTATTTAAACAGCATTTCCTGTATTTCAAGTTGAAGGAAACATTCACAATCAATGCACAAAGACCAATTTAAACACAAAATAAGAAGTTACACATTTTTTTTATTATTTTATGTAAGATTTTTCTTTCTGCTTTTGTGAACTAACAAGGCAACTCCTTTAGATGTCTTGCATGGTCGTTACATTCCCGTTAAGGAACTACTGCTACTTGCCAAGACTGCTTCTTGCAGCAGACAGAATATGGATAGAAAAATTTCCATCAATTTTGCAAGTAAATAATTCAAAATAAAATAAATCGCTCCTAATTTCTCCTTGCAGTTGTGACCATCGATGAAGAGCCGTGTCTGCTCCTTCCTCTCCACACCAGAGAGAAAGTGGAGAAGCTGCTTTTCCAGGCCAGCGAAGGGGAAAACTGCGACCACATGCAGGACAGCGACTGGTGCAACCTGGCCGGCCTCCTCGGATATGAAGAAGAGCGAATTGCGACCTTCCAGCAGGAAGAGCATCCCGTCCGAGCGTTGCTGTCCGACTGGGCAAGGAAGGACTGTGCAAGCGTCGACGCGCTGTGCACAGCGCTCCGCAAGATCAACCGTGACGACATCGCGCAAAGTCTGGTGCTCAGCCCGAGCGGCATGAAGCCCACTGCTACCTCTGTGGTGTAGCGTCTCTCCATTCCTGTCCGAAGCAACTTAACACCTGGACCTTAACATTCAAATATTCCAAATACAGCGTCTTAGATTATTCCACATAATTCCTGCTGCAGCTGCTTGACACTATATCTTTATGATGCAAGTCAGAGAGATGATCCTGGAAACCCCTTTACCACGTTATAAATCACTCCGAATCTATAACGATTCAGAATAAATGAGCAAAGAAAAAAGCAAAGTTAGGTTTCACAAATTACTTGAACTTGCAGACAATGGAAAATTAAAGCAATTTAAAAGTAGGAAAGATACATTTTACTTTAAATCATGGGGACATCAGGTTTAAAATCCTCTGACTGAACTCGCCGTGAATCAGTTGTCTGCTCTGAACACAAACTTTTGTGGATAACTTCCTTTTAGTTTCTTTCAGCTCCATTCTGTCTCTTTATCTTCATATGTTTGTATTTTCTGTGGGCCTTCCTCTTATTACGTTTTGTCTTTCTTTTACGTCTATGTTACCAAATAAGCTGAAGTGTTTTTCAGACCCAACCTGTTCAGTGACATTATTTACACGCCCTGTCAGACTTTTCAAATTTAACCTGACACGTGGCTTGCGTCTGTAACTACTGTGCCTGTTTCTTCTGCTGGATGAAGAAGTATCTGGATCGACAACCTGAGGAGGTTCTAACGGACTAATTTTAAGTGAACCTGCTTCCTCGCTCTCTTCTTATTAGTAGTACTAGATAAAAGCGCAAAGCAGCAGTGCATGAGGACGTTATCTCCACGTGACTCCATCTACTTCTGCTGACTCTTGTTTTGTATATTCTCCCTGAGGCGCTGTAAAAAGTGCAACCTGTTGGTATGTAGGCCTCGGCTTACTTTAACCGCTCAAACATCATTCCAGTATCACAGTTTCTCATCCTTACCCTGAAAGTGGCAGAAACTCTGTAAAAATCCTATATACTCTATTTACATGACAAACAAGTAGATACAAATGTAGATTTAGTTGACGTACATACACACCTACAGTCTGTAGCCCTGCATGCATGTACTGTGCTCAACAAACACACATTTGCATTCAAGGTTAATGATGATAAAACAAGACAAACATTATATTCTGCCACATGTATGACATGGCGCACTCAAACGAGGGACCATATACTGTTTATTGTTCATATTAGTGGCAATTTGTTCAATGATCTCTAAAGTCTTTGGTTGCTTTTTTTTGGTAACAGGCAGGAAATTATGCTGACTAACTTATTGCTCTGTTTTTTATGAACACTTAGCTGATTCAAGATATACAGCTGCAGTCTACAATATTTTTACAACCTCCTCTGGCTTGACATTTTGCTCTACACCTAGCATTTTTGCACGTCTGGTTTACATTCAAAGTCTATGTTGAAGTGCGATCAGGCCGCGTCAAATTCACTCTAGCCATTGTTTTCTGTTTCTGGCCTATTTGTTGGACACATTGGACGCTCCTGACGCGTCAAACGGGCTGCGACCGGACCTCGACGCACCTCCACGTAGCCATTGAATGTAAACCAGACCCGCCTGATGCTCAAAACACGTTTGGTGTGAACGCACCATGACTTTAGCATTTTCCTCTGTTTTGATATGATCCGTTAATAATTCAGTACACACTTAAGAGGTGCAGCAGCCAAGACAGTCTCTCTTTTCACCCATTCTAAACCATCAGAAACACTTCTCCCTCTGCCAAATAAACCCCAAAAATCTAGAATCTAGAATAAAATTCTCAGGGACGTTAACTCAAATCTCAAACGCTCAACAACTGAATAAACACGCTCCGACGTGACACAAGATGCCATTATTCTCGCGAATGACAATCCGTAAAGTTAATTAATTAGATACAGAAACTGGTCAGCAGAAAAGGAAGAAAAAAAAATAGAGGGGAGTTTCACTTCTTCTTTGTTTGGAACAATGAATGGCGGATAAAAGGCAGGCCAGCTGAGACAAAAGTCACAGGATGCATGAGAGAAACGGAGAAGCCTCAGATTACTTCAATCGATGCAAAGGAGAAACCCAGGCCTATATGTTAAACAACTTGTTCAGATGTAAGCATGTTGATTTTTTTTTTTATCTGTGTTTTGTCTTTTTGTTTGAATTTAAGAAAATATTTCCTTCATCTCATGTTATATCTTATTTTTATACAATTGCGTTACATTTTTTGTTCACTGTTCACCAGAAGACATAAAAGTAGAGCTAACTCACCCGACTCTCCAACTCGAAGCACACACTACTACTATCCACTTGTACTCTGAGCATATTGCTGTTGTATTACTTTATATGAAGGTATTCTTACTACTACTAGTACTCCTAACAAGCAATTTTAAATGGTATTACATTTCTGTTTTTGATTGTAGCACTTAAATGTGTAATCATTTATGTTTTATGCATCACAAGTGCCTGGGAACTATTTCAGGTGTATGTTGGTGTTGTACATTTATTGTTTTAAGGAATTTGTAAGTGTAATACTAGGTTTTTTTTTTACTTGTAAATAATATGTCTTTATCTTTTCTTTGTAGTTTTGTTGAAGCATTGGAGGCAACACTGTATAGCGTAAACGTAAACAGGGTTTTTACGTTCTTACTGTCAGTGCTGTCCTTGTTTATCTAAGTAAATAGCAAAAGGAAATTGACTTCCTTTATAATTATTGACCATCAGGTATCTTAAAATTAAGAAGACAAAAATCAAAGTTAGATTTAGATTAAAAAAAAAGAAGCATTAAGTCTGAAAGTTTTAGCAAATATACATTAGTTGGAGTGGTTTGCCATATGTTATGCATAAACACACAAAGAAGAGAAATTTCAGAACCAAAGAGCAACAATTTCTCATAAAAAGCCTAATGAAGTTAAGGGAGGGATTTCTGTACTATCCTATTAGTGCCATATAGTAAATGTTGTTTAATTGTGAATAAGTTATGAGAGGAGATGCATGCACCACTTTTAACCTCTGAAAATCTGCAATTACAAGTTTGTTAATGCAACTGCAGGGAGGCATGGATGTGAACTATTTATGCTAATTTTACTACTTAGTAAAGTAAGCCTTCTTTTCCCCTAAAATAAAAAGTATTTTACCATTTATGTCCAGAGGTCAGAGGTCATCTGCAAAAGTTTTCAGTTCTGGTGGTTGTGTTGTAGTATTCATACATGTGCACTGTTACTAGCTGCAGCATAAAAAAAAATCCTCATAATATCACATATTACACATAAAGTACAAAACATTCCTAGACGAGAGTATTTGAAACATTTGCACCAGCAGAAGCATAACTCAGTTTAAGCCTCTAGATGAGCTACAATATTACAATATCGCATAAAAAATTACATTAAAGAGAGAAATTTTAGTTATTGATACTTATAATGTCTAAGGGATTTCTCTTCCTCATACTGATCATCTGTGCGTTCTACATGTATTTTGGTTTATTTAAATTATGTCAAACAATATAAATGATTTTTTTTTTTTTTGTCGCTTTTTCTGCCTAAGACGCTGGTCTACCTGTACAGTTGAAGGTGAATGTGATGATATTGCACTTGAGACACAAGTTACAACCTAATTATGCAAAAAGGGACTGATAAATATAGGTTGGAGTGAGAGAGTAAGGGTGACAAACTGTGTTTTGGGTAAAAGAAAAACAAACAGCGACAAGAATGACAGTAAACCAGGACTGAATTGTACAGAAACAGTGAATGTTCCATGTATACTCACACATATACTGTCCTATACTGAATGTGAATTTCCTTTAAGTTCTACAATAGACAAGCAGTAAATAAAGCTCTTTAATTCACTTATGCTCTTTATTGATCCAACATAATACAGATGAGTGTATCAAATTACAAGCTTCACACAATGAATAATTAAAGGAGACGAGAAAGAATTATGTGAATACACAAACATATTAGATTTGAGTGAATTAAGAAATTATTTTTGGATTGCAACACTTTTATTTTCCACTTTTTGTGCTAGAAACAACAAATGTATTTTAGATTTCCAAGGTCAAGCTGAACTCATAAATGTTTTTTGTAACATACAGCTCTGGAAGAAAGTTTAAAAACCACTTAAGATGGTCAGTTTCTATGATTTTACTCCTTACATGTATAGATTTGAGTAAAATAGACATTGTTCTTTTATTCTATGAACTACTGACATGTCGCCGAAATTCCAAGCAAGAATTTAGTATTCATTTGGTCAAAATAACAAAAAATGCTGCAGTGCTTTCAGACCTCAAATCATGCAAAGAAAACAAGTTCATATTCATTTAGAAACAACAATGCTAAAGTTTTAACTCAGAAATCAATATTTGGTGGAATAACCAGGAGGTTTTCGATGGCGTTCACTGCAGAGGGCTCTTCATTTTGTCCAGAGCTGCATATATTTATTATTTTATTAAGAATTCCTACCGGATATGAAAACAAAATATGATCTCTTGAAAACCGGTTGGACATGAATTTGCAGAGAAAAAACCAACAACTCCAGATTAAAATGCATTCAGATTCACTTTTTTAAACATCGTCATTGTTTATAAATGGAAAAAACAGGTTTTATTTGAAAGAGATTTGCCTTCAGCACCAAAAAGGCATATTCCTTCAGATTAATTCAAACTAAACAGAGGAAGAGTAATTGTTTGGTAGCTACCAGATGTAAAAAAAAAAATAAAAAAAAAAAGTTTGTCTTCCTCATCTTCATCAACCTGACTGCATGAAATATGGCACTGCGTGTTGTAATCGGTAGCCCTGCTCTGTTATGACAGACTGTCAGCACTGCTTCCTTCGTCTGACGAGTGATCGGGAAAACAAATGGTGCATGAAAAGGCAGAACAGATGGAGCTTCAACGAAGAGTAACGTGTTTTCACTGGATGAAAAAATAATAACAGAAGACGTCATAACATACCTCTAATAAATATAAATAAACAGAAAAAGGTAGAAACCTTTTTTCACAAAAACTAAAGCATAGACATAACGATTTATTGATTTCATGACTAAATTGTTGAAATAGCTTAATACATTGAGAAATCACATTGATTTTGTGTGAGGTGAAATTTATCTTTTATTTTTATTTGATTAAACTTAAAGACTGTGTGTATTTTTTTATGGTCATAGTTCTGGTTGAGTAATAAAACTACATTCATGCAGTTCATCTTGCAGCATTTTGTAGACGCAGTCAGAGAATATTAGATTTGTAAAGCATTTTTACACATTTTTCATGTAAATTTAGACTTCTTCAGAGTGTGGAGAATGTTAAGTTTATGTAAAAATTAAACATTTTTGCATAAATGTTTAAATACAAATCATAAAATCTCACTATGAATCAATGACAGACATTTCTATATTTATAAAGGGAGGATCCAGTTTAGGAAAAAAGGAAATGTTCAAGAAACAATGGAAAGTAGTAAGGGCATAAGGACTGGAAAGAAGAAAATAGAAAAATATTTTGTATTTTGTAGGAAGTACAAATCTTTTCTGTACTCTTATTTTCTTTTTTTAATAATCTGGAAAACACTGAAATCCTCTCAGAAAATCTTCCAGATTGGAACCTTGATTTATTGAGCTATATCATCCAAATCTCATCTTACGTTTCTTATTTCTTTTCAACTCTTTCTTGTGTTATACCAACATAATAAATATTTATGTCAAAATTGTAAATGCTGCACAACTTGTACTTTTCTCTCAAATAAGATGAGATTTATATCTGAGGTGAAGTGAAACACACCAGTATTTTTTCACAAGGCTCAAGATGTCAAAACCGGTCTTAATCCACTTAAAACCAATTTTACAAGCTCCTAATCCATATAAATCTGGTGTAATAGCCACTAACCTGTACCCACAACCTCACTCCACCTTGATCTCTCTCAGCTTGTTCATATCAGAAATGACATAAGCAGGTCGTAAAACAGCCTCAGCATCCAATATCAGTTTCCAAGTTACCCCCTCCCCAAATGGAAAACACATTTCCAAGCTAACTGCTGCCCTCCAGTGAGCCGTTAGCGGGAAACTCTCCACGTGTGAAGAGATCCATGTGTGCAGAAGTGACATGCGGTGGTGAAAGGCGATAAGTCAGGCTGAGGTGAGGTGACCGGTTAGATATGGAGTGAATGTTAAAGAGAGGGAAGAAAAGCTGCTCTCGCTTTAAGACAAACTGCGTCGACAGTTTAAGTTTCTGGCATGAATCAGAAGAACGGGACTTTTAGTTTGTAAGATTACAGGCATGTTGAAAGAAATAAAGGTATGATGTTACAGTGGGGAATTGTTTTTCAAGCAAACACAATAAAGTCACGAGTATGACTGTTGTCAGTGACGTTTATTTGTACAGCACACTTCAGCAACAAGGTAGGTCAAAGTGCTTTACGTCATAAAAACATAAAACTACAACATTAACAAGTGTGAGGATCTTAGAAGGTCATAATGAAGAATTATCTGCATTTACTCTAAATCAGGAGTGTCAAACTCATTTTCATTTTGGGCCATATAAAAAATCTGAATGTTCTTAAAGGGCCGGTTGTGCCAGAATACATTGATAAGACCCATTAAACTGTTAAAACATCAATAACTGTTTGTTTCAGTATTCAGTAAGTGTGTCTTAAAATTAAATAATATTGATCATCTTCTCACACTGGTCAGTCCATCCAGGATTTTGTGATTGTTTTTATGTTTTTTTTGCAATCGAATTCATATATTTTGTGGTGCTAATTTAGAAATATTTGTAAGGAATTTTTACAATATTTGCGCTTGTTTAATGTGACTTTTTATTCATTGTTGTATTGATCGTGAACGTCAAGAGAGGCTGAGGCAGCAGTCACTTAAACCCAATGTCTATGACCAATTTTCAGAAAAAATTGCAGTAAAAACAGAAAAAAATATGCTGGAATCTGTTGATTCTGTGTGAATTTTGCAGAGAAAATATGAAAATCTGGAAGGACATTTTGATGGAATTTGGTCAGATTTGGCCTTGAGTTTGACTCATGGGCCCTAGATTATCTGTGACGAGTGCACATGTACTGTCTTTGGTGTTTAACGTAGTTTAGCAGGAGATCAGATGTCTGAAAGGAGATGTTCAGTAAAAAAGTGACTGATCCTTTTGGGTCAAAGGTTTCTGTGAGACAAGGTAAAACAGGTGGAGCTGAGATTTGTCTATCTTGGATAGAAACGGGTGTGGATTGGTGGATCCTTTTCAAATAATGGTCTGTTGTGTAAACATAGCGTGTAAGGATGGAACAGGTATGAATTATAAAACTGTTAGCACATCAGCTGGAGCTTGCTTAATGGAAATCTTCATCCTGAATAAACCTCAGATGCAAAAGTGGGTCAAAAATTTGGTTTTTAGGTTAGGCTACCTCATTGAATCTGAGGAAATCATGAGTTGTTCTGTTACTCAACTACATACATCAGTATGGAGCTAAAATGGTGACAGATGACGGCAAGACTGAAAAGACATTTGGCACTGAAAAATAAAATATTGTAAAATTAAACATTGAAAAACAAAACATTGTCATTGTAGAAAGGAACAGAGACATCAAAGAACTTATGATGATACTCTTATTTGGTTAAAATCTTACATAAAGAACATGAGAAGTTTCAGTAAGAAACTTCTCATGGAAGTGGACAGACGTCACATGTGGGGTTCCCCAAGGTTCAAACCTAGGACTCCTCTTATTCAATATTTATATGCTCCCACTAGCTCAAGTTATAGCAGGAAATAAGATTAGCTACCATAACTATGCGGATGATACACAGCTCTACATCATAATGTCACCAGGCGACTCTGAACTCATCCAGTCACTGAATAAATGCTTAAAACAGATAAATGTGTGGATGTGCAAAAACTTTCTCCAGCTGAACAAAAACAAAACTGAAGTTATTATCGTTGGACCTAAAAAGGAGCGATCTAGAGTTATAAATCTAGAGTCAATGCACAGCTTCAGTTATTACAACTAGAACCTAGCGATCAGGCCCGAAACCTGGGAGTAGTGATGGACTCTGACCTGAACATTCAGAGCCACATAAAGACAGTT